>ONZH01008217.1:0-30328 GCA_900303285.1 Rhinella marina
AAGTTCGCCGAATGTTCGGCGAATAATTTTTTGAATGATTAGCTCATCTCTAATCTTGACAAAGGTGAGTCTCTTTACATTTTGGGTGGACAAGCGAGTTCTCCTTGGTGTAACTATGGCCCCCGCTGCACTAAACTGCCGCTCTGATGCCACACTACTGGCCGGGCAGGACAGATTTTCCAGAGCAAACTCGGCCAATTGCAGCCACAAATCTGGTTTGGCTGCCCAGTAGTCCAGCGGATCTTCTATGATGGGTGGCAGGGTGCTGTCCAAGTATGCCACCACCTGCTGTTTCAGGTCCTCCTCCAGGTCTAGCTGATGCTGCTAGTGAGCAGTTTCTTCACTATGCGGGTGAAGAAAGCTGCTCATCAGCGACTCTAGAGTCAGGCTGCTGCTGATGGAGCTGGTACTGCTACTGCCACCCCTACCCCCCCAGCAGCCATGGCAGTGGAACGTGAGCGCAGAGGGTCCCCCTGGTCATACCTGCGAGAGGAAGGATGATGGTGCAGATAGGCAGCGGCCAACTGACTACATAGGATGTCTCTATGGTAGTTCAGTTTGTCCTCCCTCTCGGCATGTGTAAAAAAGGCCCCCATTTTAGGGTGGAGAGCCAGTAGTCATCCCTCTGACGAATGGTGACAATTCGGCTGTCACTACGTAAGCAAGTGAGCATGCATCGAGCCATTTGCGCAAGTGACTCGGAGGGACTCCCTGCCTCCATCTCCACTGCATACTGCCATGGTGTGTCTGGGTCCTCTGCCTCCTCTTCCTCATCGCCCCGTAGCTCCGCTGGCTGCTCCTGCTCCTCCTCTCCTGTCACCTGGGCAGAGAAACTACCCATTTCTAAAGGCATTCTTTGTGCTCCAATGTCCTCCTCCTCCTCCTCCAGTTCAGCCCCCACAGGGCTCATGTGGCCGTGAGATGTAGTCGACACATCTCCTGTCCCCTGACCAGCCAGATTTAACAGCATCTTTTCCAGGATATGAATGAGTGGAATGACGTTGTTCATCCCGTAGTCCTGGCGACTGACAAATAAAGTGGCCTCCTCAAAGGGCATGAGCAACTGGCAGGTGTCATGCATGAGCTGCCACTGGCTGACATCGAAGTTACACAGGGGAGTACCTCTGTTAGCTTGGATCATAGAGAAATCATTTATGGCCTTTCTCTGTTCGTACAGTCGGTCCAACATATGGAGGGTGGAATTCCAACGGGTGGAAACGTCACATATCAGCCTATGTTGGGGGACGCCGTTCTGCCGCTACAGCTTAAGGAGGGTGTGCTTGGCGGTGTAGGAGTGGCGGAAGTGCATGCAAAGTTTCCGGGCCATTTTTAGGATGTCTTGCAGATGGGTATAAGACTTTAGGAACCGCTTGACAACCAGATTGAACACGTGCGCCATGCAGGGCACATGGCACAGCCCTCCTTGACGCAGCGCAGACACCATGTTCTTCCCGTTGTTGGTCACCATTGTTCCCATTTTGAGTTATCGTGGGGAAAGCCAGGATTGGATTTCTTGATGAATGACGCGGAGCAGTCCCTCCCCTGTGTGACTCCGTTCGCCCAGGCAAACGAGGTGTAGAACCGTGTGACACTGCCGTGCCCTGCACATGTGGTATGCTGGTGGGGCACTGTGAATTGTCCCTGCAGTGGAGGCTGAGGACACGGTGGAGGGTGAGGAGGCAGACATTGTCGCAGGAGCGACGGCATGAGAACGTGGAGGCGGCAGCGGCATGGCCTGGTCAAGTTGCTGGTGTGGCTGTGCAGGAACCACATTTAACCAGTGGGACATAAAGGACATATACTGTCCCTGACCATAATTAGAGCTCCACACGTCTGCGCTGCCGTGAACTTTGGCATACACCGACAGGCTCAAGGACTGGCCCACCTTCTGTTCTACATATTTGTGCAGGGTAAAATCATGGCTTGGAACTCTCCACCTCGGCTCGGCACAAGCCATCAGTTCTCTGAAAGGTTCAGAGTGCTCCACTCTCTGGGAGGGAGGGACTGCAGCACCAGCAACTTGGCCAGGAGCACGTTCAGCTTCTGCGCCGTTGGATATGTACATGCATACTGCTGTCTCTTGGCAATGGCTTCGCTGATCGATTGCTGACAGAATGACTGACGAGGAGGAGGAGCGGGAGCATCAGATGATGGGAAGGACAGACAGCTCCCTTCGGCTGAGGTGGTGAAGCCTTGACTGCCAGAAATATTTTGGGCGCTACTGGTTGATGCTGTGAATGATGCTGCTGCTGCAGGCTGGACCACCCCACTGGAGCCACGGTTCTCCCAGGCCACTTAATGATGACGCTGCATATGTTGACGCAGGGCTGTGGTGCCAACATTGGCACCCTGGCCACGCTTCACCTTCTGCCCACAGATTCTACAAATAACTAAGTTCACCTCACCAGGCAGCTTAATGAAAAACTGCCACACCGCCGAGTACGTGAATTTACCCCCAACACTCCTCACTGACTGCCTGCTACTGCCACTGCCTCCCTGAACTGCTGCACCACTACTTTCTGGCCCGGTAGGCTCCTGCGAAGCGGGTGGTCTACCTCGGGCAGATTTGGCTCCCGACCTCCTGCTGCTGCCACACTGCTGACTCCCCGCAATATTAGTGACCTGCTGGCTCCGTTGCTGCCTCACTGGCAAGTTGCCACCCTCTTCTCCTGATGACGACGAAGGCCCTAATTCACCTGGCTCCCAAGTGCGATCGGCTTCATCATCATCGAGTAGTGTATGCACGTCGCTGATGTCCTCCTCGACTCTCTGTGGGTCAGGAGCCTGACCGCGTGCAACCCTAGATCCCACGCCACTTTCGCATCACTACTTGCCTGCCTAACGGAGGAAGCTGCGGATGTCTCCTCCACATCTTGGCTGCCCAGTAGCTGCTGACTGTCTTCCAGTAGCTGCTGACCCTATTCCAGTAGCTCGTCCTCGCTGTAAAGTGGAGCTGATCCCACAGCATACATTACTTCTCTGGCTGAGGGAACAGAAAAGGACAGAGGCAGGTTGAGGACAGGTGAGCGCACAGGGACTGCTCCCGGGCCATGCCAACTAAGGGTTGTGTCTGACGAACCCACCGATTCTTGACTGGGGGTCTCTGAAGTCATTTGGGACGAAGTCGAAGACTGGGTTGCTGGTCAAGACCTGACTGCTAGATGTCACCGGGAGCTCTGGCCTCTCAATGTTACCCATGCTGCCATGCCCCCTTACTCTGCTGCAATCTGTGCCTGCGCCAGAAACATTTAGGCCTCTGCTACTCCCCTATGCAGGGCCTGTCACTTCTCTGCCTGACATGCTGTTTGATCAAATAAATAAAAAGGGAATTAAAACACGCTACAACGGCCTCCACGCTACAACGGCCTGTAATTGCCTCACTTCAACATGGAATGAATAATACGTTTTTTTGCAACACTAATAGCTGGTAGAACACTTTACTAGATAGAACTTTGGCGCTGTATGCCTAGTAAAACTCTTTTTCTTGAGAATAATAGACGCTACAACGGGCTGTAATATTCTCACTTCAACACCGAGTAAATAATAAGTTTTTTTAAAACACTAATAGCTGGTAGAACACTTTACTAGATAGAACTTTGGCGCTATATGCCTAGTAATAATCTTTTTCTTGAGAATAATACATGCTACAACGGTCTGTAATTGTCTCACTTCAACAAGGAGCGAATTATACGTTTTTTTGTCAACAGCAATAAATGCCAGTAGCTTTTAAAATACAGAACTTTGGCGCTGTACGCCTAGTAAAACTCTTTTTCTTGAGAATAATACACGCTACAAAGGGCTGCCATTGTCCCACTACAACACAGATAATAAGCCCCAACACTAAAACCACAAAAAAGTGCTGTACTAAATGTAACTACAGCGCACAAGGGTTAACAAAACCCCAATAACCAGAATTACAGAGGCAAACCTGACATGTTCAGCTGTAGCATGGCTATTTTGAATCCCAGTCCCTGAAACCAAGGTGTAATACGATTTTTCCTATTAACCTGTGGTTGCACTTCTTTCCAGATCTTCAGTTTCTATCCTTTCCCTACACTTCTATTCAGCAATGTGCACTTTTCAGGCGGTTTTTTATCAGTTGCCCTAGCGCCTGCAAACGTCTGTCCCTGCACTGAGTTCACTGTAGAATGAAAGAATCTAAAATGGCTGACACCATTTATAGAGCTGTGACATCACAGCGCTGGCTGGCTGCTGATTGGCTGCATGCATGGCATTGTGGGTGATCCCTTCCTCCCTCATGTTCCTTTCTCCATGTCCAAACACGTGCAGCCGCCATTTTAGTGAAAAAGAAAATAAAAATTTGTTACCATGAATTGTTAGGAAATTCTAAATAGATGCGAATCGAATAATTCCTGAAATTCGGATCGAATTCCACTTCGTCCGATTCGATTCGCTCATCTCTACCGAAGGTTATTCAGGAAAAGACAACTTTTTTTTTATGGTCACATGAAACAACAGGTACATATAATTAAAGAACAACTTCACTTTTTATCATCATCTGGTGTGCACAAATTGCTATACAAAGAGAGATTCACTTCTCTACTCACACTTTCCTGTACCTCACACTTTTCCTGTACTTTACCTCTGATTCATTCTGCGAAATGCCCTTAAAAATCCACCATAGAATAGGGGTTATCTAGAAATGTGGCCAGCCCTTTGTGCTCCAAAAATGAAGATAGAAAGGTGGATCTATACAATTGCCTATGGTTATGCCCGTGATTCAATCGTATTTGTTGATAATTTATGGGTTTTTACATATTCAAACCCCCAGTGGAGCTTACTTCACCCCAGGCATTTGGTCATCTACAAATAGCCATTTTTTGAGTAACCTATACCCCTAAACACATGTTTTTATTATATTCTTGCATCTGCCTATAAGACCATCTTGACATTTTTGAGTAATTAACTTTTTGTTTGGATCAATGTCTCTTCAATTTCTCAGCTGTATGCCTGTCATTGTAGTAGGTAAGCTATTACCTATCTTGCTTCTTAATATTTAGCTAAATGTCAATTAATTTGCAAATAAAATGTATCACTTTTACTAATAAAACACCATTAATCTAATGTAAAGACCTGCAAAAATTAACAAACCATATGATGAGACCAGCCGATAGTAATTTGATGCATGATGAGCCAGTAGAAAACCATGGCTGGGACTATTTATGTAATGAAATATTTTTACTCAGTGATACCTAGGACTATGGAACATTGGACTATGGCACTATGATATCTAGAAGAAAATCATAATAATAATTGATTATCATAAACCCTGACTGTAAATTATTTCAGACTGTTCTATAACTCTATTGTAGTTGAACAGTAATTATTTCCTAAATCAAGAAAAAGTTTCTGTAGGCTAAGGTTCATTACGTAAAGTTCTTCTTTTAGTTGAGTTTGATTTTAGGTAATTATCACTCATTAAAAATGTATAATGACAATAATTACAACTTGATTATTAACTGTTGCCAAAGACATAATGAACAATTGTCACTCTATATTGAAGACAAAATAATGTTTGAAAACGTTGTAGGAGATTTAAGCTGCTGCCTGACAACTATATATGGCTAAGGCTACTTTCACACTGGCGGCAGGCCTGATCCGGCAGGTGAAGGGTGCTGCCGGATCAGGCCTGCCGCAGTGACATGTGTGGAGCCGGAACCGCGCTCCGGCCCCACACATGTCACACAGTACATACATACACATAAACATAAACATACACACACATATAGACATACAAACACACATACATACTTACATGCTGCCCGGCAGGTCTTCGGAGCGTCAGAGGGACAGGATGGCTCACACAGGTCACGATTCCGCACAGCGCCCTCTGCTGGGCGCCTGGTGGAATCATGACGATTCCACCAGGCGCCCAGCAGAGGGCGCTGTGGGGAATCGTGACCTGTGTGAGCCCTCCTGTCCCTGACGCTCCGAAGACCTGCCGGGGAGCATGTAAGTATGTATGTGTGTTTGTATGTCTATATGTGTGTGTATGTTTATGTTTATGTGTGTGTCTGTGTCTGTATGTGTCTATGTGTAGCCGGATCCGTAATGGACTCCATTGAAAGTCAATGGAGGGTGGATCCGGTTACCATTATGGTCACACCAGACGGATCCACCCCCATTGACTTGCATTGGGGGTCATTCCGGATCCGTCTTGGTGCGGATGCCTGGACCGGAGAGCAAACCGCAGCATGCTGCGGTTTGTTCTCCGGTCTGAAGACGGAACGGAATGCTTTCAGGAGCATTCCGTTGTCTTCAGTTCAGTTTTGTCCCCATTGACAATGAATGGGGACAAAACTGAAGCGTTTTATTCCGGTATTGAGCCCCTATGACGGAACTCAATACCGGAATTTTAAAACGCTAGTGTGAAAGTAGCCTTAGTAATAAACATTTCCCCATCTCAGTAACTGTAGTGAGCCGTGTCATATTTAAGATTACAAAACTAAAACTCAAACAGACAGTGGTCTGTGTTTTGAACAGCAAAACTACCTAAAGGAAAGTTGAAAATAACCATAGCCCCTCTACAAAGAAGAAATGTATCTTTGAAGTTACTGTACTTTCACACAATTTAAGAGAGAATGGTGTCATTAGCAAATTTCTAAATCATTTCATTTAAAATATCTTGCCTGCATCCACTTGCAAAAAGAAAAAAAGCTGTAAAGTCATAGCCACCAGGGATCTTACTTCCACCTAACTGCCTGTTGTTAAAGGGTTTCTGTCATCAGAATTTAGCATAGTAAACCGAGTGTCATTTGCAATGCGCAAATGACACCTGATGACAGATATGTTTGTTTTATACTTTTCTGTAAAGTAGTTTGTGAGAAAACTCAGTTTTTAAAATTTCCGCGCCTGCTCACTGCGATAAACAATATGTTCCAGCGGTGTTTCCTTGCTTGATGAAGCCGGCTCTCCTTCACTTCCGGGTGTACGCTGACGTAATCCGTGCATGCGCATTGATGAAGCCGGGACTCGGGCGGCCACCAGCTCTCAACGCGTGTGCGCGGATTGTTTATCGCAGGCGCGGGATTTCGAACTCGGACAGGGCCGGGAGCTGAAAGAGCTGGCTGCCTGGCCCTGTCAATCACCGCTACGGAGGAGGGGTAAGAGGAGGAATTATGGCCGCTACTAGGTGCAGGGTTCACTCCTACTGCACCTAGGGGAGCTAATTTACATATTTTAAAAACGGAGTTTTCTCACAAACTACTTTACAGAAAAGTATAAACAAACATATCTGTCATCAGGTGTCATTTGCGCATTGCAAATGACACACGGTTTACTATGCTAAATTCTGATGACAGAAACCCTTTAAGCTAGATTTATCTGTAGTAATACAGATATAAATGATGGTTCACAGGAAGTGGGTGTGTTAGAGCTAGCTAATCTCCTGAGCCTGATAGAAGCATTTCTTCTACGCTGCTTTTGAAGAGCAGATAAACTCCTGTGTCTGTAAGCCTGATCTCCCCACTACTTATCAACTTTCTGAGACCCCTAGAAGAAAACAAATATAGTGGAAACTAAGGGAAGCGAGGTCACTGTACACAGTACTGGCTGATTCTACAGAAGGGAGATGTTTGTGAGAGAAATGCATCTAGCTGTGAAAGTGAAACAAAAAATAATATGGCTGAGGAAAACATTAGGGAAGACCAAAAAGAATTGTGGCTTCACATTTATGATTTTACAATGAAGCTCAACCATTATGCAAACTTTTTTACTTAAAACTCAGGTACGCTTTAAGCAGTATTGACATAGATTACCGAGCTGAACTGTTGGACTAGTAGAAGACTGAATCCTGCATACTTTTATACTCTTCTCTGCACTTAAAAGTGTAACCTGACTTGCATAAATGTATAATACTCCAAGGTGGGTATGTTATGCATCACTTATTTGCTATGTGAATCTTATAGCACTGATTAAATGCCAGCTGGAATACCACAGAAGAAAATACTTCTCTAGGGTTGGTGAAACACACTGTGTTTCCTAGATATAGCTGTATAATAGTGGGAAAGGTTGAAGGTAGTCCACTATGGCATATCTCCACTCTGGAGGAAAATTACAGAAAAATCCAGCAACACAGTTAGTTGAATGTGAATTGGGTGCAGAAATCATCAAGGAAAACAGGTAGCTGAATCCAATTTAGATAAATTCACAAAAAATCGAGGCAGCACTCCAAAAAACCGTGAATAGGCGATGACCCTTTTATCACCCCTGGCAACGTTTCAGCCCAACTCAATGAAGCCTTTGTCACTCTGGAGGAGTTATATGCCTTGAGCAGAATGTAATTGACATTGCAGGTGAACTGCACTGGGCATAGTGTGGAATGCACTGTTGAGACTGTACTGTACTGTGATACTGTAAATGTGTATGTTGTAAACCACCTTAAGGTTTGCTGGTACATAGTCTTGCTTCTCTTGTCACTATATGCACTCTTACCACTGCAGGGTATAGTCCTTAGCAGATCTTCCATCTGCCTCTAAAGTATGCCCAGGGTCCCTAAGCCTTACATCTCCTGGATGAGTTTGCTGTGGAGCCCAAAAGTCTCTCAGACAAAATATTTGCACACTCTTTTGCACGCAGCTCCTCAAATCTGGCATGCTCTAAAAATGCTTCTTTTTCTCTTGTTCCCTTAGAGGCTGGTTTAAAGACTTTTTATCCCACTCTGACTGGTTCGCTAATGCAGGGATGTTTTCTGCTTGCTTCTTTTCACTGTTCTTACCTATTCCTCCCTATGGGAAGGGTAACACAGCCCCACCTAACAATAGTTACTAAAGGCCAGCTAACTCCTTCTATGGCAAACATTTTTAACCATTTAGCGGTGGATCTCAGTGCACAAATACTTCCAGAACTTTCAGTAGGACCAAACTGTGTAACAGCCAGACAGTCACATAAAGAATAATATGAAGCACAAGTCAATAATAGCAAGTAACAGGAACAGATGAGTGACTTTTTTTTTCTTTTTACACAATATGCCCATCCATCCCTAATTTCTTTTAGTGCCTGGACAACCAACTAACCTTCCATGCTGAATTCTGCCTGCCTTGGCCTTCTGCTTGGATTATTATATTGCATAAACTATACCAGGCCTGATCTTCCTCTTAGGGCCCTTTCACACGACCATATGCCCTCCGAGACAGACGGTCTGTGAGTAGGCCATATGTCCTGGAGCGCCATCGATTGTGCGCACGGGAGCGCACAGCATCATTGATATAAAATCATATGAGTGTGGGACAATAGCCCTCGGGCGGCCCAACGTGCACAGCATCATTGTAATCAATGATGCTGTGCGCTCCCGTGCTCATGATCGATGCCGCTCCGGAACATATGGCCCACTCACAGACCATATGTCCCGAAGGGCATACAGTCGTGTGAAAGGGCCCTTATAGTTACAAAAAAAATAAACCAATACTTAGCGAGGAGCAAATTAGAACTCCTTCTCCAAGCAATCCAAATCTGCATCTGACCCACATTAATGGTCCAGCTGTGAGACAGGTGTACTGTATATAAACTATATCAAATAATTAATTACAGTAATAACTACAGATACAGTCATTTATTGCTGCCACTCACAGGAGACTAAAGCCAGAGTGTTGACGCCCAGAGATCTCGGTACAAAGCAAGCACAAGTGATAGTGAGTTGTTGCCTCTTAAAGAAACATTGTTTAGATTTATTTTGTTGCCTCTGACTAAGACTGTACCTCTTTGAGAGACTTTGGAACTATATGCTTGCTGCCTCTTGTAAGACTAAATGCAAAGTCAATTGTGTCTCTAAGGACAGTTGTTTCTATTAAAATCAATAATGTGAGATCAGTAAAATCCAAATTACAACCGTGTTCACCTGATCTATATCTAGATATTAGATTTATATTAGAGTTTAAAAAAGACTAAAATATAACATTGCTATACATACTGTATCTCTAGGCATGATGTAGTGTAATCTAATTACACATTGTATATATAAATGCCCTGTAAATCAAGGCATTTCCTGTGCCCTTGCTCTTTTAGATACATTTATCATTTGAACATTAGGAAGTTTCCATGTTATCCTATAGCATTCCAGATTTGCAGATCACACAGAGAATCATTAAGACATTTCCCTTTCTGAATTAGAAACATGTTCCCTTCTGCTGCCTCACACAAATGAGCTTTCCCCAGGTGGCTCTCTTTTACAGACAAATCTGATACCCCGTCGCATTTGCATATCTGAATTATTAAAAAGTGTCTTATCAATAATTAAACCCAAGCATGTTTTGCTGGCTCTTTTCTTGTTTTTCCTACTCCTTAATGACACCGGAGAGAGACAAAATGTTAACTCTTTATTATTCTTAATACGCTATGCAAAAATTTTTAAAAACAATTTGCAGCACTGACAACTTTGGTTCTCAAGCTGGTCAAACACATCAGTTAAATATCAGGTAAACCTGCTAATTTTGGCAAGCCAGACTGACCATCTAAAGTGTATAGGGCTCAACTCTAACTCTTGATTCTAGATGTCAGAGAAGATAAGGATTGAATTGCTGCATTTCGACATGCTCCATCCTTCTGTTATCAGGGAGATAATCTGCCCCCGATGGTGTTTGTCCCTTCTTCCTGTTCAGAATACATACATGTTTATGATAAAGGTGGTTGGTAGATAATTGTGTGTGGCCAGCCCAGGGGCGTTGCTAGGCTAAAACATTCGGGGCCTGGGCCCCTGATGTTTTCTTCCAGGCCCCAAATGTCCTGCCAGCCTATTAGATATAACTGTATTGCCATCCTCAGGACAGCAATACAATTGAATCTAATGCACTGGAAAAGCTCAAGGACCTGTAATGACATCACAGTCCATGTGACCAGTGCAATAGGATGTTGTTGAGAAGGACCTGCGATGATGTCACTGTCATGTGACCAGTGCAGGAGTGGATAGCGCTGAGGAATGAAGAGAAGTTGGGGAAGAAGCTGTGATGAGGTCTGCAGTATGAGAAGAGGTAAGTGAGAGGGAGAGCAATGCTGGGAGTTGTGGTTATTAGGGCTGAAGGAAGGGGTGTTATTTACATGGGACTGTATGTTGAAGTTGGAGGGGGTGATGTTATTTAAATGGGACTGAATGTTGGAGGTGGCAGGGGCATGGTGATGTTTACATGGGACTGTATTTTGGAGAGATGGTGTCATGTCATTTACATAGGACAGCAGAAGGAGGGAGAATATTATTATTTACATGGGGCTGTAAGGTGGAGGGGCTGAGGAATTTCTGAGGGCCCTACAGGGTGGAGTATAAATAATGGGGGCACTTCAGGCGGAGCATTATAACAGTAGAGGGAAATATAAATACTGGCGGCACTGCAGGGGGGACTGTAGAGGTATTATAAATCCAGGGGACATCAGGCGTTCTTATTACTACTGGGGGCTCTATAGGGGGGACTTATGGATCCGCCTTATTTCTACTAAGAGCACTATGGGGGCCTTATTACTATTGAGGGGTCTGTAGAGAGCTTTATTACCACTTGGGGAACAATAGCAATGCTGGGAGTGGGGGCCTTATTTCTACTGGGTGCTCTGTGAGGGCATTATTAATACTGGAGGGCTCTTCTACTAATGGGGGCACTGTTGGGGAGCATTATCACTGCTGGGGGCACTGTAGGGGGCAGTATTACTAATGAGGGCATTCTAGAAGGGAATTACAATTGGTGGGACTTTGAGGAGCTCTATGGGGACACTCATATTTCTTCAGGACAGTATTTAGTTGTATTGGGGAGCACAGCGAGCAGCAGGATAACACAGTTAGGCTACATGCACACGACAGACATTTTTACCGGATGTTTTATTCACTAATGCCTTTCTGAGAAATGGACGTTAAAAACAGACCCATTCAATTGTATGGGGGGGGGGCAGTCGGTCAGTTAAAAACGAACAAGACAGAACATGTTCTATTTTTTTACGTCCGTTTTTCACTGACCATCAAAAAACTACCATGTGAATAACCCCATAGACTACCATTGGTCTTAAAACAGATGTGTAAGATGTCTGTGTGTCACACTCTGCAGAGACGGGCGGCTGAGAGAAGATGTCCGGACCGAATGTAGAAGATGATGACAGAAAAGATCTACATCAGAGGAGACGTCACCTGGAGGCCCTGGATGTGACAGGTATGTGCTGTTCTATAGCGAGTACAGGAAAGTGTAGTGTGTGGAGGAGCAGGTGGTCGACTTAGACAACTGGGCCACATTCATTGGGGCTGGGGCCCCGGATCTTTTGATACCCTAGCAACGCCCCTGGGCCAGCCTTACTTGTAGGTCTAACCAGGGGCGGTCTTGGCATTTCTGGGGCCCTAAGCGAAGTTATGTCTGGGGGCCCCCCCCATGACGCGTCACGCCCCTGATGACACGCCCTCTGATGACACGCCACCCCCCATGACACGCCCCCCCCCCACACATCAAATACTTGACTGACCATCACTCACTGGAGGGGGGGGGGGTTGAAGGTTGTCCACAGCCTATGGCGTGTCCCAGACTCCCAGCTCTCTATTGGCTGGGCTGGGACACGTGCTGGAGCCTGGGACACTGACGTGCAGCCGCAGAGTTTGTGTTCTGCTGTGCGGACCGGCCTCTCTGCAGCTGCGCGAGCTTCCTGCTACACTTCCGGACTTGAGAGTGAGCGGGTGCGGTGCGCGCTGCCGCAATGAGGCCGGTCCGCAGGCCGCGGCGGACAAATGCAGTAAGTGACAGCTGGGCGGCGGTCACTTACTGCACGGCGGTGCACAAGAGCGGAGCGTGGGGGCCCCCTTGGACGTCGGGGTCCCTACGCAAATGCATAGGATGCGTGGTGCCCAAGACCGCCCCTGGGTCTAACCAGTCCTACCATAGTTAATAATCTAAGGTAGTAAGCAACTTATAGAACAGCAGAAGCACTTAAATAGGTTGCTCGACATAACTGCAAAATTATACAGCTGTTGTTCTTGCAGAGGTAAAGACTGAGACCAGGGATTGGCTGCAGTGGTCACTGGGTCTCATCACTTCTGGTCCAGTGGCAGAATAGGTAAGTGGTATTCTTTTTCTGTGGGCAAATTTAACAGCTGCTATTTAATTTTACTACTATGCCACACAATCCCTTTAAAAGGGTTTTATAGTTTCAGCATATAGGGGCACATTTATTGAGTCAGATGTTTTAGATGCCAGTCTTAATAAACCCCTAAACTGGTGTTGGTTCTGTCGAAGTTATGAAGAGACACCGGCTTCTTAATAACTTCAGTGGATCCTCCGCCATTTCTAAATGAAAGACAGCTTCCTAACTGTCTTACATTTAGACCTTTTTCTACACCTGAAATAGGCATAGAAAATGGTAAACGAGACGGGCCTTCCGGGCCATCTGCTTCACTGACAATACCACACCCACTTTTTTAGATTATCCACAATCTGCGCCTGAAATAAGCCTAATATAGGCATATTTCAGCTTAATAAATGACCCCCATAGAGCTTATTTATGAGATAATGAAAAGTTATACAATATACTTTCTGTATCAATCCCTCATGGATTGCAAATGTTTGCTGTCTCTTCCAAGGGATAAAAATTCATCCCAATCATGTTCCCAGAGGTTCCCAGCACAACACTTATCAGAGGTGTGCCTTGTAAAAAGCAGCACACCTGTGTGTCCAATACATGAACAGGACAAATTTGTATCCAATGAAGGTCTCAATAGAATGACGGCAAGCAGAGATTGCTAAAATCATAAAGAATTGCTAGCAAAAGTATAAAGGAAAATTGTATATCTATTTATAATGCAAATAATTATCCAATGAAACATTATAATAGCCATTTTTAAAGGCAATTTGAAGTCATAGATGGGATTTGCTACGATAATTATGTATCACCGCTTACCAACATCCACACTTGCACGGCAGATGTCAGGTCTTTAATCACTTCAGATCTGGGCCACTTACTCCCTTCCTGACCAGGCCTAATTTTGCAAATCTGACATGTGTCACTTCGTGTGGTAATAACTTGGAACGCTTTTACTTTTACTATCCAAACGATTCTTGAGTTGACGTTTTTATTGCTATCATTTTGGGATGCATACGACTTTTTGATTGTTTGATATTATGTTTTTTGGTAGGTGAGGCGACAAGAAAAAGCTGTTTTGGCATAATTTTTATTAGAATGTTTTTACGCTGTTCACTTGATGGAGTTCATGTGATATTTTTATAGAGCCGGTCGTTGCGGACGCGGTGATACCAAATATGTATATTTTATTTATTTATTTATTTTTATTTGTAACATTTTTTTAAATGACATATTTGGGGGGAAATTATTTTTTTATATGTGATTTTTTTTTATAATACTCTTTTTTTTATTTTTTTTTTAATTTATTTTACTCTTTGTGTCCCCCATAAGGTCATACAAGACCTCTTGGGAACATTTAACTTTTTTTTTTTCACTATTGATTTCTCCTGTAACTGGGGCTGACATAGTAGCCCCAGTTACAGTGGAAATACATCCCCGGAGAGGCTGTACAGCATAATACTATGCTGTGCAGCCTCAGTGTAGGGCTGATCGGGTCTATGAGAGACCCGGCAGCTTCTGCATGCTCCCGGCCCTGGCGATCACGTGACCGCTGGGCCGGAACAGGAAGCGCACATACACAGCGCTCGGTAACTGCAGAAACGTCCATTCAGAGATACTTAACCACTTCCCGGACGTTTAAAGTCAATGGGCGGACGGGAAGTGGTTAAAAATGGCACTCGCTCAGAAGCTGAGTGGGCGCCATAGCTACCCAGCATCTGGCAGAGTCCTTTGTTGGAAATAATGCTGATGACAGACTTTTAACCCCTCAGATGCCAATGTCAATTGCGACCACAGCATCTGATCAATCTTTTCCTGGGAGCGGTGCTGCACTCCTGGGGATAAAACAAGATTGAGGGAGATGTGCCAAGAGTTAGGAACCAAACCTCTACCCTGCACTGAGATCAACGGAGCCTGGGCACACTGAAGAGTCCTGTCTATGGTAGGGCTCAATAGGAACATAATGAATCTCTGCTAAATCAGTGCAGTCATGGGAGAAGCGATCAGCTGTATAGCATATTAAAGTCCCCTAGGGGGACTAAAATGAATATATATACAGTATTTATTTTTTTTAAGTTGTAAAAAGTATTAAACGATAAAAAAAAATTCAAGTCACCTCCTCCTTTTCCCCATATTAAAAATTAAAATAGATAAGGGGGAAAAAAAACATTATTAGCGCAGCATCCCAAAATGTCTGAACTATTAAAACAATATTTATTCTCATATAAATTATGAGGGTAAATATAAAAAAGTTATGCAGGTCAAAATATGGTGATGCAAAAAAAGTTTGAAGTATTAAAACACAAGAAAATTCTCAATTGTGGATCCCCTTACAACCTCTATTTTTTCTCCTTAATGTCTCTCAAATATCAGTGGGGCGTAAAACTGCCCAACTGCTCCTGAATGTCACTACGGCAGCACAATGCCTAATAGTAAGTCATTGGATGCATACATTACCCCCCCACCAGTTTAGACTTATATAAGAGGGTGAATGATATACTGTATGTAGCATGGAATATCTTACAGCATTATTGAAAAATACATTAGATACCTTTACGGCACTCTAGTCCCCATGGGACACCTATTGGATCTTGAAGGATGACTAATAGAGATGAGCGAATATATTCGTAAAGATTCGTTATCCGCACGGATATTTGCGTACTCGTAAGTATTTGTTACTCGGCCGAGTAGCGTGTGAAATTTCTGTTTTTTTTTAACTCCTCCCTGCATGTTTAGTGCCTATTTCTTAGCCAATAAACATGCTGGGAAGCCTGGGGGACCTCCTGCCATGACCTACTACCTTTTCTACGTGTCCTGGAGTGATTGACTGCCTGCATCAGGTGATGTGCTATTATATATATGCATACACCTGGGGCTCGGATCACACACCTTGTGGTTTTAGGAGAGGGAAAGAGTGTGCGTGTGATAGGGATAGCGAAAGCGTACGAAATAGGAGAATATTTGTTTCTATTAGGCAGGGAACTGCATTTGTGACCCAAAAAGTCTCTTGATAGACTACAAACCTGCTACAGAAGTGCCCTTCATATTTCTGCAATCAGCTTAGCAGAAATATACTGCAGTCTGTAGAGTCATTGTCTGACCCTACAGATACAGAATACCCTTCAGTGTTGCTTGCTGTAATCTGTGCTGTATATCATACATTAGATGCTCTCACAGTGTCATATAGTGTGTGATACTGTAAGGCATCTATTCTAATAAAGCTAATACGTACATTAGTATAGTGAGTATACTGTGGTGCGTATTGTGCGTGCATAATAGCATTTTGTGCACACGTGTGCAAGCTAACTTCATACATCCTATACTTATATAGACGTATATATATATATATATATATATATATATATATATATATATAAAGAATGGAGAACACCAGGGGCAAGGGTAAAGGTGGTAGAGGTGGGATACGTGAGCGTGGAACTGGTGTGGTGGGCAGAAGCGGTGCACGTGGTAGTGTGCGGGGTGACACTGTGCCTGCTACTGTGGGAGCAGTTGAAAGACGCCAATTCAAGATGCCTGCTTTTCTGCAAAAGATTGCAGGGCCGCAGGGTACACCTTTGACCGACCCCCAAGAGCAAGAGAATGTGCTGAAATGGATGGCGGAGAGCGCGTCCAGCCATATGTCCACTGCCCCGTCTTCAAGCCAGTCCACTCATGACAGCCAGGGCACCTGTCCATCCTTCACCTCGCCCTCCTTCTCCCCAGCCTGGATCCTCCACGGTCCAATCTCATGTGGAGACTTACTCACTGGAACTGTACAGTGAACCCTTCCCTGATGTGCTACTGGAGGAGATTCTCTGCCCCGATTCGCAAGAGCTGGGGCAGTCTCAGGGTGATGAGGGTGGGGATTTACCTCTGGCATCTAAGAAGGTGGTGGATGATGATGAGACACAGGTGTCAGGGGGTGAGGTAGTTGGCAGGGAAGTAAGTAAGAGTGGGGACTCTGAGGAAGAGCTGGCTGATGATGAGGGGACAGATCCGACTTGGGTGGATCAGGCACAGGAAGAAAGCGGTTCTGAATGTGAGGCAACATCAGCACCACAACTGGTTGGAGGCCAGTGAAGTGTTGAAGTGTTCCCAGGGGTCAAGCTCCAGTGCGCAAAGCTCGATACTGTGTAGTTTGGGAGTATTTTATGGATGAAGAGGGTGGTCGACGGGTAGAGGTGTGCAAACTGTGCCACACCAAGATTAGCAGGGGAGTCAACAAAAAGAACCTGACCACAAGTAGCATGCGCAAGCATTTGGAAGAAGAAACACCTCACTTAGTGGTTGGCACTCCAGTCAGCTGGTGACGGTGACACTGCTGCTTCAGCCCCTATGTCGCATGATGTCAGTGACCTAGTAGCCCCTGGCCAGGACGCTCCAGCCTCCAGCCCTGCAAGGACCCCTACAACTCCATATCCCTCCCCCGCCTCCACTCATGTGTCCCAGCGCAGTGTTCAATTGTCACTACAGCAGACCTTTCACCGCAAGCGCAAGTACACAGCCGTCCACACCCATGCACAAGCCTTAAATGTGCAGATCAGTAAACTGCTGAGCCTGAAGATGCTGCCATATAGGCTTGTGGAAACGTAAGCATTCCTCAACCTCATGGAGGTGGCAGCCCCCCGTTACTCGGTCCCCAGCCGCCACTATTTTTCACGCGTTGCCATCCCTGTCCTACACCGCCACGTGTCGGATAACATCATCCGTGCGCTTAGCAACGCGGTTTGAGGGAAGGTCCACCTAACCACAGACACGTGGATGAGTACCAATGGGCAGGGACACTACATCTCCCTCACGACACATTGGGTGAACCTGGTGGAGGCTGGGACCGAGTCTGACCGTGGGCCTGCTCATGTGCTACCCACACCCAGAATTGCAGGACCAACTTCGGTGTCTGTTTCACCGGCACATTACGCCTCTTCCTCCACCACCCCCCTTCACCTCCCCCTCCTCCTCCTCCAAAAGAGTATTGATGGCCACATCGCTGAGTGTGGGCGACAAAAGGCACATGGCAGAAGAGCTGTTAGAGGGCATCAGGGGGGAGACGACTGTGTGGCTTGCGCCGCACAACCTGCAACCAGGCCTGGTTGTTTGCGACAATGGGCGTAACTTGGTGGTGGCTCTGAAACTTGGTGGACTCACACACGTGCCATGCATGGCCCACGTACTAAACATAGTGGTCCAGTGGTTTCTTAAGACCTACCCCGAGCTTGCTGTGTTGCTCACTAAAGTGCGCTGCATCTGTGCACATTTTAGGAAGTCCAACACAGATGCTGCCACACTCAGGACAGTGCAACAGCGGTTACAACTCCCTGTTCCCCGGCTGCTGTGTGACATTCCCACATGATTGAATTCAACGTTGCAAATGATAGCCAGGTTGTACCAGCAGCAAAGGGCAATAGTAGACTGCCAGCTGACAGCTTCCCAAAGAGGTGGTAGTCATGCCAGTCAGCTTCCTCAGGTGTATAATGAGGAGTGGACATGGATGGCTGGCATCTGCCAGGTCTTAGGCCCCTTTGAGGAGGCAACACATGGTTAGCGGCGATGCGGACATCATCAGCGTCACCATCCCGCTGCTGTGTCTCATCCAAAAATCCTTAAAGAGGACCTTTCACCGATCCTGACATGTCTGTTTTAATAGCTACTTTAATCCCTCATGTAATAACAATTCTGGAGCATCTATTCTTATGGCTCTATGTTGTGCCATTCCTTTATTATTTCTACTAGAAGTTATGAATGAATTGCTATTAGCCTTTAGTAATGGTACAGAGGGGAGGTAACCAGTTGGGGGTGTGTACCTGCATAGACTGACTCTAGCCAATCAGTGCTGCCATTTTCAGACAGTGCAGGTACACACCCCTACTGGTTACCTCCCCTCTGTACCCTTACTGCAGACTGCTAGTAATTCATTCATAACTTCTAGTAGAAATAATAAATGAATGGTACAACATAGATACATAAGAATCAATGTCCCAGAAGTGTTATTACATAGGGAATTCATGAAGCTAATAAAACAGGCATGTCAGGAGTGGTGACAGGTCCTCTTTAAAGAACTTAATATCATAGGATTTAGGCATGTCACAGGAGATGGGGGAAGACAGTCCGTTGTTTGCCAGCCAGAGCACCCTCACATCAGTTTTGCAGAGCAAATTACAGGAGGAGGAGGTAGAGGAGGAGGAGACTCTAGACCACACTGCAGGGGGCGATTCGATGACAGCAGTTCAGCGGGTATGGGCTGAGGAGGAGGAATTGGAGGTGGAGGTAGAGGAGGAGGAGAAGATGGATAGTCAGTCGATTGAGGAGAGGGAAGTGTTGCGCTGTGGGACTGTACCTCACATAGCTGACTTTATGTTAGGCTGCCTTTGTCGCGATCCTCGCGTGAAGACCATTCTGGCCACCAATAATTACTAGGTGTACACCCTCCTAAACCCATGGTATAAGGACAATTTCCCCACTCTAATTCCTGTGGAGGAAAGGACTACAAGGGTCAATTCATACCACAAGGCCCTGGTGCAAAAAATGCTACAAGCATTTCCATCTGACACCACTAGCGACAGGGGACGGACCGCAGTGGGCCAAGTAATAGGGGAGGGGAGGGGAAAAGACAGTGTGTCCAGCAAGGGCAGGGTTCCCTGGGTCAGGTTTTTGCCAAGTTTTTGTCACCCCAGCCAGATTGTACCACCTGTCCACAGGTTAGGCAGAGTAGGGCAGAACTGTACCGCAAGATGGTGAGGGAGTATGTCGCAGACCAGACCAGCATCCTGAGCGATGACTCCACGCCATACAATTATTGGCTGTCCAAGCTGGACAAATGGCCTGAACTGGCGCAGTACGCCTTGGAGGTGCTGGCATGCTCTGCCGCTAGCGTACTGTCGATAAGGGTCTTTAGTGCTGCTGGGGGGATAATCACCGACAAACGGACCCGCCTGTCGACTGACAGCGCCGACAGGCTGACGTTCATCAAGATGAAGAAGTCTTGGATATTCCCCCACTTCTCTTCCCCACCGCAGGATAGCAGCTGAAGTCCATAAGAGCCCTTGTATCCTCCTCCTCTTCCTACTCCTCCGCCTCCTCCTCCTCTATCACAGTTGCTGACGACACAATTTTTAAGGAAGGTCAACAGGCTCTCTAAATTCAATATTTACGGAGGGCCAAAAGGCTATCTAAACTCAAATTTTTGCGGAGAGCCAACAGCCTCTCTAAACTCAATTTTTACCCAGGGCAAACAGCCTCTCTAACCAAAATTTTTAAGGAAGGCCAACAGCCTCTCTGCACACAATGTTTATGGAAGGCCAACAGGCTCTCTACACACAATATTTACGTCGGGGCACAAAAAGCCTGTTGCTCGTCTACTGTCTCTCTCCAAAATCATCATCCTGAGGCCATTTTAGTGGCTATTTAAAATTGTAGTTTTCCGGTGTTTCACCTACTGTCTCTATTCCAAAATTTCAGCCTGAGGTCCAAGTACTTCTGGCTTTTAAAAATGTTACTCCTCCTCCAACTCTGCTGCGCCTACTGTCTCTCCCAAAAAACTTCTTTCTGAGGCCCAACTACTGTGGTACTGGATTGATCGAGGTGCAGGTGACCAGACCTTAGCATGTCAGCATTGATCACTGGGTCAGTCCGCTACCAGTGTCCCCCACCTTACAGCAGCCATTCACATCCTGTCACCCAGCTTTCCCATGTATGATGCTGTAAAATCTGAGTTGATCTAAACATAAGTGATAAATCCTGGCACACATGAGTATTAAATTCTATTAGATCGTAATCACCCAGATTTCTTAGAGTCCTGATCAACAAGTTGTCATTCAAAAATATTGAATTCATACGCAACAGTGTATAGAGTAAATTATACGTCAGGTTTTTGCCAAGTTTTTGTCACCCCAGCCAGAGTGTACCACCTGTCCACAGGTTAGGCAGAGTAGGGCGGAACTGTACCGCAAGATGGTGAGGGAGTACACACATGAGATGGTGAGGGAGTACACACATGAGTATTAAATTCTATTAGATCGTAATCACCCAGATTTCTTAGAGTCCTGATCAACAAGTTGTCATTCAAAAATATTGAATTCATACGCAACAGTGTATAGAGTAAATTATACGTAGCAATAGTGTACATTTTATCAGACAAAGTCAGGTCGCTCCTTGCACTGTCTCTGCCTGCTCCATGCATGCTGCCCCTGGTGTTCCCTATCCATTTTCGTGGTGTTTCCATCACTTTCAGAGGTTTTCAGGTGTTTAGGCAACCCTGCAAAAATGCTCGTATCTCCCATTGACTTCAATAGGGTTCGTCATTTGGTACGAATATACAAACTTTTGTAAAAGTTCGTACGAGTACCGAGCACACGAGCATTTTAATATTCACTCATCTCTAATGACTACCCCTTTTGAACTATGGGTTCTTTCTTCACAGATGCATCATGCTGATCCTCCAGTCAAGGTATTCCTGCATTTTGTACACCTTCCCTACCTTGTGTGTATGTTGTCTTGTACTTCAGTTCTAATTATTTTCTTTTGATTCTTTTTTACTAGTGAATTACATTTAATGTGTTGGTAATTTACCATATTATATTAGAGTTATCCACTTTGTTCCGGTTGTCAACAGTTAACTCTTGATAATTCTCCAGGGGAGGATGTTCTGTTTAGTTAAAATACTACTATAAGTCATTATATTGCCATAGTTTCTAAAGGGGAGATATATGACTTTCTAGCAAGAAAAGTACCAGACATGAAGGTCTAGCTGACTGTTTTTCATTTGTGTTCATTATATTGTCTGACATTTTTAGAGATATACAATGTATATGGACCTATAATATTAGCTACATTCTTGTGTGATTTTCCTCCTTATTGATACATCATAGGCGTGGATACTACTGATTTAATTTTCATATATATGACTTGTGTTAACAATGTGGTAAATGTAAAAAAAAAAAGTTATATCTTTGTAATCATATTGATCTACAGAATGAAGATAACATGTCAGTTTTACCATAAATGGAAAGCTGTAAAAATGAAGCCCATAAGACTGTGATGGAATTACTTTTTTCTAATTCCACATCAGTTTTTTTTTTTTCCAGCTCCTCACTACATCATATGCGGGGGTATAGCTAAAGGCTCATGGGCCCTGGTGCAAGAGTTCAGCTTGGGCACCCCCTCCCTCCCACTAAGCGCTGGTGCAGCTAGCCTTTCTACTGCCTGAGGCAAAAATTGAAAAAGGCACCCCCCCATGCCAAATTCTAAAACTTACCCATTTTCTCCAGCCCTACTGTTAAAGACATACTTGAAAACATACCATACAGCACTACAAAACATACAAGGTAATACAGCGCCATATAACTCATATCCAGTGATGTCTCCTCTGATGTAGATGTTCTTTTTACTCATCTTCTCCAAATGCCTCCTGTATGCCAGTACAAATATACCCCCTTATAATGTGTGCCAGTAGAAAAATGCTCTCTATAATTGTGGCTTAACCGAGTCAGTGGGGTTCGGTTCAGGCGACACAGAATAACGGGGGACAAGCCACAGAGGCGCGTTTATTTGCAAGGACAGACACATACAGGAACAATGCATTGCTGCTTCTCCACTCTGGCTGAATGTGTCTGGCTACCTCCCTATGGGATCTCTCCTCTGTACCTTTCATACTCTGGTGAGTGTGCAGATCCTCCTTAGCCTGATGGAACTCCAGCTCTTGCTCTCCATTACTGTCCCTAGGCCAGGTACTATCTCAAAGGTAGATAGCCCATGCCTGCAGCTCACATTGCCATCTCCTTCTCCCTCCAGACAGGAACAGCCCCTGGCTGAGATCTCCCTAGCACAGTTATCTCCCTCACTCACCCCTCCCTCAGGAATATGGCCATGTGATGTCTACTCTTGTCCCTTCCTTTTTCTTATTTACAAATAAACTACAAGTCCAGACATGTCTATGAGCTGACTCACTTCTACACTGACATTAACCCTAGAAGGGAAGAACACAGAGAAACAACATACAATACAATTCAACTAGTTATCAAATACTAACATCACATAATACAATTTGAGGGGACTCATCCCCATCCATCTAAGCTATGACACCCGGATGGAGGGAGGGCGACGGTTCGCGGAGGGCTTAACCTTTATTTGGGTACAATGCCTGTAACCGTCTCCCGCTCCGCCACAATAATGTGCACATTTCAAAAAATAACTCATTATAACATGCACCAGTACAAAAATACTCCCTTTTAATGTGCACCAATACAAAAATACCCTTTTATAATGTACACCAGTACAAAAAATACTCCCTTACATACCCATTTACCTTTCAGATTAAACCCCCATATCAAACCTCAAATTAGAACCCTATATAAGACCTCAAATCAGATCCCCATATCAGTATTCAAAAAAACAGGGAAATAATGCACCAAAACAATAGATGCAAACATTATATATGGACTAAGCCTCACTCTAAATCTGAGACTCTCAGCCTATATATTTTGATCAAAACACATCTGTGCCCACCTACCCATGCCACAGTGGTCTCAGTCAGGCAGGTCCTACTCTAAACCTACCTATACCATTATGCATCTATATTGAGGAGAGTAGACTCTGCACATATAGTATGCTGTTACTAGTTAGCTCTGTGTGCACCAAGGAACCAATGAGAGGAGGAGCAAACACACCTATATGTACCACCTTAATCAAGATCACCTATTAGATAGGTGTGGCAAAAGTGCACATGAATGCTACTCCCAGGATAGAAGCGCATTCACAGAAGTTACCACTCCTTCAAGACAAATTTTAAAAAAATCACGGGAAAAAAAAGATACAAAACATCCTGCACGATATGGCAGTAAATATGCAGATGTACATGGCTATGTGCATATAGCTGTGCGTGCTTCTCCTCTCATTGGTTGCTTGGTGCACACAGAGGTAACTAGGAGCAGCACATCATACGTGCAGGGTCTGCTCTCCTCAATATAGATGCCCAACGGCCCAGTTGAAATTGTGACTGCTGCAACCTTAATAGCTATGTCACTGATCATATGTGTAACACCCCAGAGTGGTGAGTTACCACTCTTGGTATCTAGCTGATATCTGTGTGCTACTCTAAAATGTCATCCTGTGCCTTAATGTCATCACCAGCAGAAATGTGCATTTTATTCAGTGTTATGTAACTATTGTAATGTAATGTACCTGGTGGACCAGCAGGTGTCAGTAATACTGTAGCAGATGTAGTATGTAGTTTCACCAGAATGGTACGTTCCTTATTCCATTCTAACCTCCTCTGCTGGAGAGAAGTAGTTTCTTCTAACTTCCTGCAGTGAGGAGGAAAAGGCAGTTTAGGCAGAGTTTACCCTACCCCCTGCTAGGGGAAGGAGATGTTCAGGACAGCAGAGCACCTTCAGCTCTGTTGATCCACCAAGACTGAGAATTACAGCCTGAAACAAGGCACCAGCTAAAGGAAAGCCAGACTTAATAGAAAAGCTTAGCTTAAGATAGAAATTCAGAAATCTTTATCTGCCAAGCATCTGCCAAGTATAAAAAGCTGCACTTGCTGGAACATCAAGAAACTACCTGAAGTGAACTTCCTATATGCAAATTGAGTTAATAAAACTGTGTTGGATCATCCATAAAGGTCTGGACTTAATTTCCACTCGACGACCCTCAAGTATTCCATATTTTAATGCAGCCGGAGCCACCGCCTTGGGCCTATCCGTCCATCAAGGTAGGAACACCGTGACACATGCTACCAAGACATATGTGGCCTAAACTACCCTTGGCACTCCTACACTGGGACAAGAGGCACACCACCTTAGAGGGCCCTGGAGGGGAAGGGTCGCCCCGTAGCTACTACTAACAACCTGGTTCCCGGACGCTGCATATGCAATATTGGATGCAACTTGTAAAAAAAAAACACAAAAAAACAAAAACAAAACAAAAACAATCCCTCATACAGTTGTGAATCCAGTGGGTTTGGAGGACAAAATCACACTGACAGGCTCCCTTTAAGTTTAGTGAGTTGTTTTGTTTGTTTTGTTTTTGTTTTGTTTTTAAGGAAAATGGCTGTTCTCAAGCTTGGGTGAGCTGAAAGGTTGTGACCACATGGGTGAATAAAGTATTTTTCTTTCCACTCATTTCTTGCAAGAGTGCGGTATACATATATACATATACATGGTTGATGGTGTTAACAAATAGCCTGTTTAAAAAAAAAAAAAGCTTAGGTGCAATAGGATGTCTCCTTGCTGCAACCAAACTATACACTGCTGTTCATGCACTAAAGTACACTTATTTGCACAATAACAAATGGTAGAGAAATGGGGAAAAGCAAAAAGTCAGATTGGTAATTCCCTGGCTGTGACCAAACTACACACTGTCATTGATGCACTAAAATACACTAAGGGCTTGTTCACACATCAGTTATTTGATCAGTTATTTCCATCAGTTATTGTGAGCCAAAACCAGGTGCGGGTCAAAAACACAGAACATGTTCAGATCTTTTCATTACACCAGATCTCTGTGGAGGCTCCAATCCTGGTTTTGGCTCACAATAACTGATGGAAATAACTGATCAAATAACTGACATGTGAACAAGCCCTTACTTGCACACAGCTTTTTGGAAAAAAAACAGGCCCAACTGGACATCCCCTGAGTGAGATCAAATTATAGAGTGCTATTGGCACACTAAAATACTGTAGACAGATGGCTCAGCATAGTGGCAGGAAAGAAATGAGATCTCCAATATATTTAGAGACTCCTGACCAATAAGAAAAAGGAGACAAGTGAGAGATATAAATTAAGTAAACTGGTTAGAAATCGTTATGTCTGTGTAAATGCTAAGTAAATCCAATACATTTATGAGGAGGCAAAACTCAAAATTCAAGGTCTTCTTTTCATCATAATTTTTTTGATGACCAAACACACAGTTTCTCACTGAGCAGTGGTTATCAATACCAGCTCAGCATATGCTCAGGCCTCACTAGCCCCTCCTGAGCTCAATGTAATTGTGTCTCTGTGGCCTAGCACTTGTGAGTTGCTTCTGGCATTATTTTGCTGTCTTGAGCATAACATGCTTTCTTTCCATTCCTTCGCTTGGTCGCATGTTCTTCTGAATTTGAGCTTCAAAACCAGACGGTATCAGCCAGAGTGTGTTTTCTGCTAATGAGGCCTCCCAGGATCTCGATGGTTCACCTTTTCCCTTCATTCCTCCTATTTGTGCACAGGAGGTTTCTCTATACTCTTATGTATTTGATTATTGACAGACGCTTCTGTTGCGCTAACTTGAAAAGTTTTTATTACTTGTAAGTATTAACTATTTCCACTCTCAGAATGCTATCTAATATGCAATACTCCAGAATATACTAGGTAAGTCTGACTGGTTAAACCAGTACGAGGAATATTCCTAAGCCTATATATCAAGCTTAGAGGCTGTATGATGAATGCTGGTTTGTCTCATATTGCTTTACACAGGACCTGGGACATGTTTATTCAGCAGCAATTGAACAGGTATTCATACATACATCATTGTTGTGACTAAATCATCTTCTGAGCGGAAAACGCTTAGGGAATTGTCATCGGGAATCATCGTAACATTTTATCGCCTATTAGTGATGCTATTACGTTCAGAAAAGAGTAACATTAAACATAATGAGTCACATTAACAATTAAGTGGCAATGAAATGGCTTCTGTTAAAGCAAATGTATGAGGAAGAAAAACAATAAGCATTTTCACTAAATCAAGCAGTGCAGTGATGAAGTGTTCGGTAGTCATAATAGTGGTTTACTGTAGTCTATGCTGTTTCACATTGTAAAGCATTTACATAACTTAGTCTGGAATGAATAATTATGTTTCAGACAATCAGGCAGCATTTCATTTCCCATCGTAATATGGTTACTAAACTTTGTTACACGATTATATTCTACATTTTAAGAAGGACTGGCAGCACTTCTGATATGTCTGTAACTAATTGCATTCCTCATGAAACAAAAAGCTTCTTGGAAACTCTGCATCATGTTATTACTATGCTACCACTCCTGGAAATGTATGACAACTGGGAGCGTGCAGTGACGTCATCAGCGCAGGTCCTTCGTAAGGTCTTTTTCGATCAAGAGAGAAGTGGACTGTCTCTGAGCGAGCAAGTGGATTTGTTGAGTAATTTTAAATTAACCTAAAAGTCCAAATTGCACTAGTGTATTACCGTTTCTAACGGCCGTTAAATGGGTGCACTTCTGTCTAAGCGGCCGTTAAAAATAGTCCCATTGATTGATAGCCTGAATGGGATTTTAACATAGCGATTTTTGACAAATTAATTTGTAACTAATTTAATTTCTTGTCAAACTTTGGCAAAGCTGTCAAATCACTCATCTGTAGCTATTTTCTTTGGACATGTCCTTACACAACTTGGTAGGTTTTAGACAGCATAGGCAAATACCTGAATGAGAAGAGAAAGGGCCCACTTACACAGGCGTTGCTTGTATGTGGGCTGACAAAAAAAACGTGACTCGGAATGAACGTTTGTAAAAATGTCCCTATGCCCAATCATAGTCCCTTATAAAAAGACTATAGGCGGACACTGTATTAGCCCAATCCTCTTAATTTGGCAGGGAGCTCAAAATGATCAGCTCCCTGTCATAAGAAGGACTAAGCACAACACTCAGGTACTGATAGGACGTGAATGGAAGTGTCCTCCATGCATTCAAGTTATTGCTGTGGAATCCTGTGATAGCACAATGATGTCACTGGCCTATATTTCCACATCATGCTCAAGATTTCAAGAAGATGCCCAAGATTTCTTATTTCAGGGAATGCAAGTACTAATATAAAAAAAAAACAGATGCTTGCTGACCAGTTTTGTTTAACGTTTTCTTTAACGTTTAATGTTTTCTTGCTTTTGGAAACTCTTCAGACCCTTTTACTTTTTTTGTATTTTGTTAAGTTATGCTAAAATAAAAGATATCAACTTTTCCCCTATCATTCTGCATTTAATACCCCATATTGAGAAAGTGAAAACAAAATGTTTGCTATTTTATTGAAAAGAAAAACCTAAAATTTTGTACAAAAAGCAAACATTTAAATAACTAAAACAGGAATGTGGCCAAGATGCACTAAAATACAATAATGAAAAAAATTAGAATATGTAAAAGACAGATAAAGGCAGCCAAGCTAGGGACAGCGAGATTCATTGCCAAAGAGTGCAAAACTAACCCTAAAATGTTCTTCAATTATACAAATGGTAAACATTTTAAACCTGAAACTGTTGGCCCATTAAAGAGATGAGGGAGGAGTTGTAAAGAGCGATGAGGATGAATTGAATTTATTTTTTTTCCAATATATTATTAGTAGAGATGAGCGAGCATACTCTTCCGAGCTTGGTGCTCGTTCAAGTATTAGGGTACTCGTAAGTGCTCGCTGCTCGGACGAGTATCTTGCCATGCTCGAGGAAATGGCAACTTCCGCATCGTGCTTTTTTGGCGCCTATAAACTCAGCCAATCACAAGCCAGGAGACTCTGCAGTACACCCAGCATCACGTGGGGCCCTTACATGTCGATAGCAGGGGTTGGCTGGCCTGATCAGGTGACCCTGGAATATACTAGTGACTGGCCGCGGTACTCGGCTCAGATGCCGTCTGGATGTCGTTAGGGATAGACCTGCTGCGTTTCAGGGAGAGTGTTAGGGCCTGCATTTAGTTCTCTGTTAGGCAGGAATCACCCACAAAGAACCCAACAGCCCTTCTAAGGGCTACAAGACATTTTTTTTGTCTCCTGGCTTGGCTGGCTGGCTGACACTAGTAGTGCAGCTATCGCCATATATAACCCCTTTTTTTTATTATTGTTTTATCTCAGTTATACAAATCCATTTCACACAGCAGTGTGGAACCATTCTGTGTGTCACAGTTCAGTACACTCACTACAATCCGTATTTTCTGTCCAGGTGACACTTTCTGTACGTCACTTAATACAACCAAGTCTTTTGCTGCCGGTCACGTATATAGCTTGTTCCCAAAAATCTCTGTGCGACATTTGTCTGGGTCGCAGTCTAAATAGCCACCGTCAGTAGGGTGTCAGTTAGCTCTACGATAGTTTCTGCACGTCACGTTCCAAAAAAAACAAACCTACAAAAAAAAATATATAAAAAAAAATATATAAAAAAAATAGTTTTTTTGTTGTTTTAGCTCAGTGATACAAATCCATTTCACACAGCAGTGTGGAACCATTCTGTGTGTCATAGTTCAGCTGTCTACTCACTCCAATTCGTATTTTCTGTCCAGGTGACACTTTCTGTACGTCACTTAATCCAACCAGGTCTTTAGCTGTAACGTATATAGCTTGATCAAAAAAATCTCTGTGCGACATTTGTCTGGGTCGCAGTCTAAATAGCCACCGTCAGTAGGGTGTCAGTTAGCTCTACGATAGTTTCGGCACGTCACGTTCCAAAAAAAACAAAACTACAAAAAAATATATAAAGAAAATAGTTTTTTAGTTGTTTTAGCTCAGTGATACAAATCCATTTCACACAGCAGTGTGGAACCATTCTGTGTGTCACAGTTCAGCTGTCCACTCACGCCAATCCGTATTTTCTGTCCAGGTGACACTTTCTGTACGTCACTTAATACAACCAAGTCTTTTGCTGCCTGTCACGTATATAGCTTGATCCCAAAAATCTCTGTGCGACATTTGTCTGGGTCGCAGTCTAAATAGCCACCGTCAGTAGGGTGTCAGTTAGGTCTACGATAGTTTCTGCACGTCAGGTTCCAAAAAAAACAAAACTCCAAAAAAAAATCTAAAAAAAATAGTTTTTTTGTTGTTTTAGCTCAGTGATACAAATCCATTTCACACAGCAGTGTGGGACCATTCTGTGTGTCACAGTTCAGCTGTCTACTCACTCAAATTCGTATTTTCTGTCCAGGTGACACTTTCTGTACGTCACTTAATACAACCAAACTTTTGCTTGCCTGTCACGTATATAGCTTGATCCCAAAAATCTCTGTGCGACATTTGTTCTGGGTCGCAGTCAAAAAAGGCCACCATTAACAGGGTGTGAGTTAGGTCTACGATAGTTTCTGCACATCACGTTCCAAAAAAAAACAAAAGCTACAAAAAAATATATAAAAAAAAATAGCTTTTTTTGTTGTTTAGCTCATTGATACAAATCCATTTGCACACAGCAGTGTGGAACCATTCTGTGTGTCACAGTTCAGCAGTCCACTCACGCCAATCCGTATTTTTCTGTCCAGGTGACACTTTCTGTACGTCACTTAATACAACCAAGTCTTTTGCTGCCTGTCACGTATATAG
>ONZH01008218.1:0-78850 GCA_900303285.1 Rhinella marina
TTTATATTCTTGTACATAGGAGCAGTATTATAGTAGTTATATTCTTGTACATAGGTTATATTCTTGTAACATAGGAGGGAAGTATTATAGTAGTTTATATTCTTGTACATAGGAGGCGTACAGTTTATAGTAGTTATATTCTTGTACATAGGAGCAGTATTATAGTAGTTATATTCTTGTATACATAGGAGCAGTATTATAGTAGTTATATTCTTGTAAATAGGAGGCACATAGGAGCAGTATTATAGTAGTTATATTCTTGTAACATAGGAGGCAGTATTATAGTAGTTATATTCTTGTACATAGGAGGCAGTATATTGTAGTTATATTCTTGTATTATATAGTAGTTAGCAGTAGTATATATTCTTGTACATAGGAGCAGTAATTATAGTAGTTATATTCTTGTACATAGGAGGCAGTATTATATAGTATATTAGTATATTCTTGTACATAGGAGGCAGTATTATAGTAGTTATATTCTTGTACATATATTATATAGTAATATTATATCTTGTACATAGGAGCAGTACATAGGTAGTATTATAGTAGTTATATTCTTGTACATAGGAGGCAGTATTATAGTAGTTATATATTCTTAATAATGGAGGCAGTATGTACTTGTATGGAGCAGTATTATAGTATATTCTTTCTTGTACACAGTATTAGTAGGGCAGTAATATAGTAGTTATATTCTTTGTACATAGGAGGCAGTATTATAGTAGTTATATTCTTGTACATAGAGGGCAGTATTATAGTAGTTTATTATATTCTTGTTCATAGTAGGATCGGGTAAATTAGTGGTTAACCTCTCTTTTAACTCTCATAAACATTGAAGAAAGAAGACAACCCCCATCCGTCTGCAGAAAATAGTTTGCCCCCTATCTGAGGAAATCATATTGTCACTTTAACAAAAACTTCTGTAGGTGAACTAAGGTCTCACGCACTGTAGTAAAGCAGAGGAGCACTGCAGTTTCATGAATTCCTGTCTCTGGATATACTTTGTTTTATAAAAGTTGCAGGCTCACTTGGAATGGGGCATTAATGTTATTCGTAGTCAGAATTGCACTTTATGATTGAATTTCATTTACAAATGGACGTTGATGGACTCATTTGCCTGCACTACGTAGGACTTTATTGTATAAGATACATTTTCTTTGCTTGCATTGTAATGTAATGACTGCTGGGTCACTGAGTTGGGTAAGTGCAGTATTAGACCTGCATGGTGGCGGAATAGCTATTGTTGAATATCATGTCCTGTTCCAATCATTGTGCTATCAGCTTGGAGGTTGGATGTTCTTTCATTGCTTCTGTGCTCGATTTTATTTCCAAATACTGGTATGTTAATGGAGCTTTAAGTATATTTACCCAACTCTTTGTGCGTTTTAGGGACATTAGATGTTATTTGAAGTCACAGCTGAGAGTAGAGAGGCTATGTGTACCATAAAGTACTCTAGGTCTATATACATATCTTCAATTCATAGACAAATTCAGTGGTGGTCAATGTTAGATAAGTTAGGTGGTCAAGGAACTTTGACACTTACATAGGACTGAATGGACATGGGTAAACCAGCATCAAATAGTGGGGTGGATGAATTTTTTTATTCCACCAGTTTCAGCCAGAGAGATTGTATGAGCCGTCATACATTGGGCATGCTGGTAATGGTTGACTGGACTATCCGAGGGTCAATGACTCTGTAGACCAAGAAGTGTGGACATCTAGATTCCCATATAGAGCACTGTAAGATTTGGCATTACCCATAAGACTAATGGAGACTGGGCTCAATGATTACTTATGACAGCCCGGAAAATTTTGTAGAATTTGGCCTGGCACCGGTGAGGTATGTGGGAGTAAAGAAAAATACTGTGGCCTGGGAATATCTCAGGGTAAAGGATCTTGGATTGGTGAAGTAGAAGGTCGTAGTCTGTTGTTGGGCTAAACAGGTGGGATTGACCAGGGGGAGGGGGAGGGTAAATGATGTATTTAGTCTAGTCATACTATGAACTATTATTTTGGGCTAGGTTCAAGCATAGATGAGAGTGGATATCATTGTGGTGGTGTGGACTTGTCGGAAAGTCTTGGATAATAGAAGCAAACTGAGCAAAGATGGTGTGTCATAGTCACCTGAACGTGTTGGGTGGTAACAATTTATAGTACATTTGGCAAAACTGAATTTCCTGTGGAACCGTGAATTTTGTTGTAATACTGGTGGTCAGTCCTGACTGCCGGACTACTCATCCCATTACTGGGTCTGGGTCCTGCCTTCTCCATTGGACTGGACCTACTGACGTCTTCCTGCTTCTCCTGGCAGGCACGGCCACCGGAGCAGACCCTGTCTTCCTTTGGGCCTGGACCCTTCTGTTCTCTCCTGCACCCTCTCTGCCTTAGGGCACATACACTCCTTCTGGCTCATAATCTTCCCCAGTTTATGACCGGGGTGCACCACCAATGAGGCCAGGTGAGGCGATCTCCTCCGGCAGCAACAGGTAGGGGCAAGAGAGGGGCAGCGGAAGGACCATGGGCAATAAGCGCTTTCACATTTCGCCTCAGGCAGCAGAAAGGCTAGGTGCACCCATGCCTTTGACTGTTTATGCCTCAGTATATTTTGCCCCTTTTCACAGGGGAGGGTGCCTGAGCTATAGGTTTACTAGTTTACTTTGTGCCGTTTGTCCAGGTGGGGAACTCGACTGGATTTGACCCTTCACTGCCTGACGTGTCCTATGCCTGATCTCCGTACTGACTCAAGTCTGCCCTCCTACACCGCTAAAGTGTGCAACGTTCGCACTGCATTCTGTATTGCACAATCTTTGTCTGCCCTGACCTGCAGAGGAGCCCAGATCCTTTTATAGAGGTTCAGGGTGAAGTCTAGGGGGCCACTTAGATAACACCTTTAGGTGTAGCCCCAAGCCAAATCTGTTCAGTAACACAGTGGATTCATATCCATTTCTCTTATATCTGTCCATGGTCTTATGCACTGGCTTATGCACTGGCCCAAGACCTGTGGGACATCAAGAGTATGATGGGCAAACAAGGCCTTCAAAAAGAGGCAAATTACTGATGTTGGTCACTCTAAGGGGAATACTAACCTATAGACAAATCTATATGTTATTTCACAAGCAGCAAGACATAGGATTGTGTTGTAAAGAATAACCCAGGACTCCGTGAGGCACTTTCCCTCGGGGTCACTGACAGACCGTGTTTTCCACAACTAAACGTTCTGCTCAGTGATACACAACGCAAAGTTAATTGGCCAATTTGTTGCAAATTAGAGATCGTTCCAAACTCAGCCCTCTAGTCCACCCGTCCGCCACCCTCCCCCAGAGAACCGGAGCCGTGGACCTGAGCTTGTACTAAAGGAGGCACGAGATTAACCTGCCAATTACTTTTATTGCTGAGCGTAATTCCAATAATATACAGAAATGCACCATAAAACGGCTCGCCGGGCTTGGCATTGTGAAATCAGAACTCAACATTCTCCGTCCTTATTGTCATTTTCATTAATTTGTGACAGTTTAATTACATCTCCGCTTTCGGCTCTCTAAACAAGTGCGAGCTCAACACCAAGGTCGAATGATGTTAATTGTAAGGAATTTTTTCTTATTCTTTTTTGTTGTTGTTTTTTTTCTCTTTTTTTTCTCCCCGCCAGGTCGATTATTTGAAGTGCCGCTGTAATGGCTTAATCAGATCGAAAGAATTGGAATCATTTTGGAAATCAAGCTGTATTATAAATGTAGAGGCGGCGCACCTGTGCCCTTCACATGGGGGAATCGGTCTAGGAGGGCAATTATTGCTGTGCTAAGCTTGAAATGCGTTTCCCTAAACAAGATGGAGGACTCACCTGAAAATTGTTCTACGTTGGGTGGGTGCCAGTGCCATTCAAGTCAATAAGTGATTGTAATGACATGGCTGGCGCCCAAGTCTTGTGTCGAAGAGAGGTAGAAAACTGTAAAGCAGTGGCAGAAAGTTCAGTAACACCTCTATACAACTTATCAAGGACATGGCCGGCCATGATTATCGAATATTTGTGTGAAACTTTCTTAGAATTTACCCTTAGACAGGACATGAACTGAGACAGGAAGTTGTTATCTGAACTTCCTGTCATCCATATTTACTACTGCTCTGTAACCTAGCAACCCAGCTGCTCCTCCTCCTCTGAGGGCTGACCTTTTATAGCTTCCATGCTCCATTTTGGACAGGGGGTCTTGGTTGTATTTAGGCTATCCTTTACACCTGGCACCCCCTGGTACCAAGCCCCTGGGCACACGTCCCACCAGAAGACCACCCCTTCCCTAGCTACATCCATGCTAGGGGTCTCCAAGTTTTCGCCAACATATGATATAGGATATGCTTAGATACAGAGGCTCAGCAACAAGTATCACACGTTGTAGGCTTAGGTACACCAGCTAATCAGATTATATGCATGGTTGGCTTACATACAGCGGATGAGAAGACAGTATTACACATAATAGGCTTAGGAACAACAGCTCATCAGGCTGTATCACTCATGACATGATTAGATACATGGCTCAGCAGACTGTATCACAGATGACAGGCTTTGATATATTATCTCAGCAGACAGAATGAAACATGACAAGTCTAGATACTACCACATAAGTGTAGGCTTAGGACTCATGCAGAAGGCCATATGCTGTCCGTAAAAATGCGGATCCGTTTTTTTGCGGACAGTTCAGCATGTACGCCAAAAAAAATGGATTAAATTCTGTATTTTTTGCGGACACATAGACTTTAATGGGGCCACGTCCTGATTTTCACTGACAAATATAGGACATGTTTCATTTGTTTTGCAGAGCCGTGGAATGGAAAAAAAAGGGCCCCAAAGAAGTAAATGGGTCAGTATGTAATCCGCAAAAAAACGGATCCGCTTTTTTGCAGATAGTTGTCTGAATGAGCCTTTAGACACGTTATCTCAGCCCACAGTATCACACATGATAGGCCTAAATACAACAGCACAACAGATAGTATGACACATGTAGGCTTAGGTACACCGGTTTAGCAGTATACAGAGCCAGTGACGATACATATTATTTTCCTTGCACTTTGGAGGAGACACGGACTCTTCCCTCGGATATTTATGCACCATTATTGGTTGTAGACCATCCCAGAATCTGGCGCTTCCACAACACATTAATTTTTCACAATCTAAGTTAGGTGCTGTGAACTGAAAATCAATGCGGTGCCCGGCGTGATTAAAGCTGCATATTTCATTATGCTGTTAAGATAACACGCACTCTGCAAATGTATTTTTAATGTGCGATATTTAGATGAGGGCGAGGTCGCCACCGCCGCCATGAACACATAAGACATGCAGATTTCTTACAATATATTTACACAGCTTCCTGATTGCTGATGATACAGTCGGGAGAAGCTCTCGCCGCGCTCCGATACTAAGACGCTCCACTCATTGGGAGCACAATTAGGAATCATAATCTTCTTAACACATTCATGGCCACGGTTCTAAGAGCCCATAGCAAAATTGGTCAAAAGCAGCAGAAACATTTTAGGTCATTTTTGTTACCCAATTTGATCACTTGGACAGAGTACCCCTATCATTCCTTTTATAGTGCACAAATGTCACTGTCGTAGGGTAAGAGAAGAAAGAAGGCATCAGGTATTGCACTGTGGTGTTGTATATGCATGCACATCTCTCCTATTTTTCAGATCTCAAAAGAAAGCCAAGTCGAGATGCGGAGGACAGCGTTATTTAAATAAGGGGGTATGCAGTGACCCAGTGGAGGAGTTCAATCGTGTCTTTGTATCTTGAAATGTGTATTGTCATCCTGAAGGCTCGCTATATAAGGGAGCTATAGAGTAATCAGCTAGCCCTTACTATCAGCAATTAGGTGGTGGCTGCTCCATCCACTCCTTCTAGATCCACTCTGAAGTGGAAAATATAGCACTGTTTAGTCGTAGAATGGAGTATCTGGCCTGTTTACCCCCATATATGAGCAGCCTCAAGAACATGGCTACTGCTGTGAGTACGTATATTTGCACCCAGCCACCATTTTTACTAAAGCACTGTTTGCTTGTTATACCAAAATCAACCACTTCATTAGAACTGCACCCCATCTTTACATTGCTTTAAAGAGATTCCTGCCTTGCACCCTCAAAATCGACCAACACCAAGGGCATACCACCTTACACCAGGCAGGAGACCTCAATACCTGGGTGTACCCTGAGGGAACTGGGGAGAGCCCTCCCTTTACAGTGTACTGGCCCCAGGGAGCACCATAGCCACCGTGAGGACTACCAAAATCAGGCCTCTACTACTAACACTCCCATTAGGGTTGCAGCACTTGGTCACTCTCCTGTCATATCTGCCCAATTCAGACAACTCCTTAGCTGACAGTGATGTGCCCGTTACCTCTCCTGGTGTGACCTGGACTGCTGACCGCATTGCTGATCTTCGATTTTGCTTGTAGCCAACCCCAAGACTAAAAGACCCAAGATGCATCTCGCGACCTTTGCTTTCACATCTTAGCTTCTCTCATCTGCAGCCTGAGAACCTGCTGTACCACTGGTTTGTTTTTGTAATATGAACTGGAATCAGTTGTCCAAATAATAGTGCCATAGAGATGCTATAACATGTACAAGTGCCATCAAGTATACGATACAGCCAAAGCGTGCACATATAACAATGATAAAGAGCCCACAAATATGAAGGCCATAAAGTGCATAAATAACAAGGTCATACACTGTACATCCATAGTGACATTCAGCATTGGACTGGCCCAGAGTACCAGAGGATCCTCCAGTGGATGCAGGTTCTTATAGTACAGTGGGTGCCAAAGGCCCAGATGAAAATAATAATTTGGCTTCCTTTGGAGACAATCACTTGCTACTAAACCTAATAGACTTTATTGATGATATAGGGGTTAGGCCCAGAGAATAATTTTCTCTGGTGGACCCAAGGAACCCCAGTCTAAATTTGGTGATATTGAGTGCACAAATACAAATTCCAAAAAAGGGCAAATACTGGTGCCATAGAGTTCATACAGTACGTAACCGTGACATACAGTGCACAAATGCTGGTGTCATAGAGTGAATAAGTAATAGTGACATACAGTGCACAAATACAAGTGCCAGAGAGAATATATATAATAGTGACATACAGTGCATAAATACTAGTATCATAGAGCGCATAAGTAACAGTTACATATAGTGCATAGACATAAACACCACCAATGGCATACGAAATATGAAATATGGCACACAAATGACTAACAGTGGCATACAGTGCATATATAAAAGTGAAATAAATAACACATGTAAGTGCCACAAAGTGCACAAATACTGTTGCAGAGTATGGTTGCTGGGTGCAGCAGAGTCAGTTTAGATCAGACATTGTGGAGTAACAGGAAATGGGTTTATTGGAACATGCATGCAATAACTGAAGGTCACCTTACATGGTGGATGGCACAAAGACAGGAAAAAGAAATCAGTGAGTTCACATCAATGTACAGGAAAATACAGCATATCATAGATAATGCATAGATAGACTACAAGTAAAGCATTAGTAACAGCGACATCTAGTGTCACAACAATAAACTGCAGCCGTTTCAGCAGAACTCATTCCAGCAATAGACTAAGCTGAAGTCGTTGTATCTCCAATAAATACAAGTGCCAGGAGCTAGTTATAACTATGAAATATGAATACCATAGGGGTGCATAAATAACAACTACATACAATTACAATGCACAAATACCAGTGCCACAGGTTACATACATAACAATGAAACAGACCATATAAATACCAGCGCCATAGAGTATTGAGCCTCTGGTAATAGTAAAATACAGTAGGGCACACAAATACAACTGTCAAGGAGTGCATATATAAGTTACATACAGTGCACACATACAAGTGCCGAAGAGCCAAGGGCGCATAAATACAAGTGCCACAGAGTGCAAAAAACTGTTACATTGAGGGTATGAATACAGGTGCCATATAGTGCATATATAACAGCGAAATAAAGAACACAAATACTAGTGCCATAGAGTGCACAAATACAAGCAGGGGTGCACCAGCAATGAGGCCAGGTGAAGTGATCGCCTCAGGCAGCACCAGGTAGGGACAAGAGGGGGGCAGCGGAAGGGCCATGGGCAATGAGCGCTTTCACTGTGGCAAAGAGGTTAGGTTAAAAAATTGGCATGGGGGGGCATTTCAGTTTTCGCCTCAGGCAGCAGAAAGGCTAGGTGTACTCCTGAGTACAAGTGCCATAGAGAGTCTGGAGAGGGTCTCACTGTGCAGAGCAGCCATGATTAAGTGTTAACCGCAGGGGAAGCACAAGGAGTCACCATGAAGGCAAAGAGTACATATCACATGCATTATTTCTGAGGGTGCCCTTCAGGGCTCCACAGGGGCCAATGGTACAGGGTAGGTTTTCTGAAGCAAACAGTCCTTTTAAGTTAGAAAAGTCAACTTTTAACAATGTGATGACGGCGACGTCCTCGGCATTGGACTTGTCATGTAACATTATTTAATATATGGGAAGATTAAACCAAGTGTCTGCTGCTTCGTATCTTCACAGACAACTGTGACCTCATTACTGTCAAAACATGAAATGGACAACGCAGCCGTGACCCCGCTGCACGCTCACAAGTGGGAATTCTACATCTCAGCATAAATTACTGTCTACCGCCAGCACAATCAATACATTGCTGAAACGGTGAAAATGCCAAGCCTCTGCGAGGACGGTGATCTCATGATTAAATACATAATAAGTCGGCAGAATAGGACATTAGACACGAGACAGTCCCATAATGAATTAAGTCAGAAACTACAGTATTTCCTGGCAATGAGGGGCGAGATGGCGCGGAAGTCCCTGGGTCTGTTGGGAGTGCGTCTGTGTGGCGGACAGTGGTAGAGCGCAGAGATAGTAGCATAAACAGACTTATTCGCAGTCTCATGAAGGTACATTATGCTTGGTGGTTTCAGTCACTAAGAGGCTCATGTGCTTGACGGTTCTTACTTTTTACAGATCGGGCGCTGTTTTCCTCCCTGCTGCAGCAGGCCTATTGGTCTGCACCCCCAGCAGATTAAGGGAACATTTACACGACCGCATACGTTGTGCTGTCCGCATTTTTTGCAGGCCCATTGAAATGAATGGGTCTGCATCTTATCCACATCAGATAGATCGGATGCGGACCAAAAATATGGTCGTGTGAATGAGGCCTAATACAAGCATAACCAGGACATGTGCCTAACTACTCCAACATGACTACAGTTTTTTTAGGGCTCCTCCTCTCTTCTTGCATCACACAATAGGATCTGGCATTTTCCTGCTCTTCTGCTTTCTTTACAGAGCTCAGCAGAACAGAGCAAAGATCCATATGGATCTGCAACCGTCTCATCAGCAGGATCCTCAGCAGCACTGACCTCTCAAGAGGTCACCTTCTATTCACTGCAACATATCTCTAGCCAGGGACTCTACGTCAAGCTATACTTTGGCACACTCCTGGCTGGGAATTTGGCACTACTGAGCCATATTCATAGGGTGAAAGACTCTTATCCCCTGGATCAGGCACTATTATCCTCCCTGCTGCAGCAGCTGCTGCAACAGGCCTAATGGCCTGCACCCCCAGCAGAATAATACAAGCATCACCAGGACATGTGCCTAACTCCTCCGACACTTTTTGTAGGGATCTTCCTCTCTTGCATAACACAACAGGACCTGGTGTTCCCTGCTTTTCTGCTTTCTCTATAGATCACAATAGAACAGAGTAAAGATCCATATGGACCATTACGGTGCCTCTCCAGGCCTTTTTCGTTACTCTTGGACCAATTTGCCCACTTGTTTGCACACAGATTCAGTTTCCCTGGGGAGGGGGAGGGGTCCTGCACAGGTTCCTACCACTTCCAAATATCAACCAAAGCTCGGACCCTTCTCTCCAAGGGCCCCATAGCAGCTGCATGCTATTTGCACCCTTGGATTTTTTTGTTTTCCGCTAACACATCTTTATAATAATCAAACCTAAAGAAAAAAAAACGGCGCCTATTCATTGTAATAAAGGAAATTCATTTGCAGAACATCAGACGACTATTTCCCATTTCATTTTGTAATTAAGTGAAAAAACCAAACATGCTTGCAACTTTGCCGGAGGAATGAGACGTACTTTACATATCTGTGGCCCCCTGATAACCATAATAATCCCAGAAAAATGGACGGCCCCGAGCTCCTTAGTCACAGCCATGAATGGAGGCGGCACTTGTGGGAATTTTGGCTTTCTCCGCCATGAACGTCTTCTGCTGCTTCATTGTTTATCAGGTTTCAATTAGTGTCTTCTTTATAGAGTCCATCGTGCGCGGGGCTCGCTCAGCCGCATCTGAGGAACAGGGACCTCAGAGAAGAATGTGCACCGGATACACTGACGGTAATTAGAATTCTATTCACTGCACTCCTTACTAATAATTAGTATTAATCGTAGACCAACCACCACCAGCTCTGGACATCAGTAAGATGCATAGTGGTGAACATAGTAACATAGTTTATAAGGCCGAAAAAAGCCCTCTGTCCATCCAGTTCGGCCTGTTTTCCTATAAGTTGATCCAGAGGAAGGCAAAAAAACCCCTGTGAGGTAGAAGACAATTTTCCTCACTTTAGGGAAAAAAAATTCCTTCCCGACTCCAATCAGACATCAGAATAACTCCCTGGATCACCGACCCCTCTCTAGTAACTATAACCTGTAATATTATTACCTCCAGAAATACATCCAGGCCCCTCCTGATCTCTTATAGTGAACTTACCATCACCACCTCCTCAGGCAGAGAGTTCCATAGTCTCACTGCTCTTACCGTAAAGAATCCTCTTCTATGTTTGTGTACAAACCTTCTTTCCTCCAGACGCAGAGGATGTCCCCTCGTCACAGTCACAGTCCTGGGGATAAATAGATAATGGGAGAGATCTCTGTACTGATCTCTGATATATTTATACATATTTATTACATCTCCCCTTAGTCATCTGTTTTCTAAAGTAAATAACCCTAATTTTGATAATCTTTCTGGGTCCTGTAGTCCACCCATTCCAGTTATTACTTTAGTTGCCCTCCTCTGAACCCTCCCAGCTCTGCTATGTCTGCCTTGTTCACAGGAGCCCAGAACTGTACACAGTCCCATGTTGGTCTGATAGTTGTTTTCCCCCTAAATGACGGAAAATTGGCTAATCTACTCACAGGGTTTTTTGCTTCCTCCTGACAACTTGCCAGGATAACGCCGTAAACTGCTATGAAGGAGGGATTTTTTTTCTCCGTTATAAACTATCGTTTACTATGTTATTACAGATACTATGACAGTCCCCAAGACCACAGGTGCCGCTCATATAGCAAACAAGTAGGGTTTCACAGCAGCCAGTACTCATTCATAACCAATACCACAAGTGTCCCCACATTGCCACTCACAACATATAACTATTTATCTATGAGCCATTCGAAGACAGTAGGCAGGCCTCTTGATTTGAATCCACATTGCGATGAGGAACGAAACGACAGAGCAATACAATAGACCTGTAGTGTTCTTCGTCAGTCATATTTTAGGTTTGGACTGAAGGGTCGCATTCATTGAATTTCACTTTTTCCTGCATGAATTGTGTCTCTGCTAGAAGTTGAAGGTCATTAACACTAAAGGAAAACCAGAGGCAAAATATTTTATTCCTTTAAGGGACAGGATGTCGTTCTACATCTTCATCTTCTTCTACTAACAATCGTTTCATCCCAAGGTTGAAAAATACAAAGAGGCCGCACATGCCAAGATGCATCCTTACAGCAGCGGGGTATATAGAAGACAGGGGCCCCACAACAGTGAACAAAATGGGCCCCCGTTATGCCACCCAGGACATAAGGGCCTTGTGTTTCTTTCCAGTTTAGACTAGGGATCTGGCAACTTCCAGCACTCCAGCTTTAGTGAAACTACAACCCCCAGCATGCAAACATACTTGGCTGTTCTTCTAACTCCCATAGAACTGAATGGAACATTCTGGGACTTGTAGTTTCAGAACAGCTGGAGTGCCGGAGGTTGCTGATCCCTGGTCTAGCTGAAGCTCAGACCCATTTATGTAAATGGGGCGGGACTGCAATACCAAGCATGGCCACTACACAATGGACAGCACTGTGATTTGCAAGCTGTGCTAAACGGAGGAGTCTCACCAATTACATACCTCACAACTTTGTAAATGAAATTTTTTCAGCGCTAGGCCACGCCTCTAACTCCGCCCAAAACATAACTATGCACTTAATCCCACCCAGTCCCCTTACTGCGCGACATAGTAAATATTCCCCAGTTATATGCCCCCAGTAATATGCCCATCTGTGCCTCCAGGAATATGCCTAGTTATGTGCCCCCAGTAATATGACCAGCTGTGCCCCCCAGTAATATTACCAGTTATATGCCCCCCAGTAATATTACCAGTTATATGCCCCCCAGTAATATTACCAGTTATATGCCCCCAGTAATATGACCAGCTGTGCCCCCCAGTAAAATGACCAGTTATATGCCCCCCAGTAATATGACCAGCTGTGCCCCCCAGTAATATGACCAGTTATGTGCCCCCCAGTAATATGACCAGTTATATGCCCCCCAGTAATATGACCAGTTATGTGCCCCCTAGTAATATGAACAGCTGTGCCCCCAGTAATATGACCAGCTGTGCCCCCCAGTAATATGCCCAGTTATGAGCCCCCAGTAATATGACCATCTGTGCCCCACAGTAATATGACCAGCTGTGCCCCCAGGAATATGACCAGCTGTGCCCCCCAGGAATAGACCAGCTGTGCCCCCCAGGAATATGCCCAGTTATGTGCCCCCAGTATATGCCCACATTGTACTCCAAGTAATATGTCCAGCTGTGCCCCATGATATGACCAGTTATGTGCCCCCAGTAATATGACCAGCTGTGCCCCCCCCCCCAGGAATATGCCACTCACAGAAAGTTAAAAAAATAAACACCACATACTTACCTTCTTCCTAACGGCAGCAGCAGGACATTGGCTGCTCTTGTCTGTGGAGGGGGCGGGGCCAAGGCTGACTGCAGGCAACTGTCTCTGCGTCCTATGAAGACAGGGACAGCTGAAAGAAACCGGGACATACCTCCCCTGTACCAGGACAACGGGACAGCCTCTACAATCCGGCACTATCCCGCTGGATCTGGGACGGTTGGGAGGTATGCAATTAGCTATAGATGGCTATCCTGAGGATAGGTCAAGAAAATATGAGCCCCGGAAAACCCCTATAATAAAGTATATTATCCTATAACTTGGTCAGCACCAAGATGGCTCGCACCTCCTACAAAAAAAGAACAAAAATCACAATTTATTCTGAAAATGTACCAGTCCTGAAACCCCCATTGCCTGTATTACATGGTTTATTCCGTTTTATTAACGGGAGCAAATAACGATAGGTATGTGATAAAAAATAGAGGCGCCCGATGTCACAATGCAGACTAATAACAACACCAATAATAATAATAATATGTCACCCTTCCCATCAAATCCGACGCCCCATAAAATCACAGAAGCGCGGGCCCCTATATTAACGAGCAGTGACACATGCGGCTGTAATTGATAGAGTGATATTCGTGTTTATAGTGGGTAACAATGGAGCGAGTGTCAGCTTATCAAACCAGTTTATTAGGGACCGCTGACAGTCAGGGCGCTGATATCAAAGTGATTGTGTGCGATTCACCGAGAAACACGGCTCCGGAGTGACAGGTGCGGTAATATCCTCCTTGTGACTGACAGCGCGGCGCACATTAATAATCAGCCTGGATGCAGCATTGTATCCTATGCTAATGCAGCTGAGCTGAAACAGCGCATCCACATGTACAAATCAGCACTTGCTATGCATTCCTCGCACCTCATTTGTAAACGTATAAAAATATCCTAAAAATATTCAGTACAAAAATGCTTTCCTATATTACATCGTTATAATTATTGCTGTATTTGCCGAACTCCCGGAATGACAGAGATTTCTTGGAGCAGTGAAATCTCCCAGGTGCCGTATGTTTAAAATAAACTCGCCTCGTTCCTGCAAAGGCACGGACAATGGGGTAATTTATCAAAGATAGTCTTTAATTGCCCCTGTCACTGTTTCCATGCAAAAATGGTAGCAAATTAGCCAGTGCTCGGCCCTCGCCACGCCCAAGTGGTGAGGACGGTGTTAAAAATTGTGTGACATGGGTGTTAAAAAGTCACAGAATGGGATCTTGTGACTTTTTGAATGACAAAAACTGGTATACCACTGTAAGTAAATGACCCCCAATGTCCTGGCACCAAACCTGGGGTGACGGGAACTGCAAAAATAGGGAGAGGAGAGTATCAGTACCTCTGGCCTGGTGTTTGTACTTTGGGGATACTGTAGTGCCCTGGAGAAAGGATACTTCAGACTATGGATGTTTGTGGACATTTGCCCCTATTGCTACTATGCAAAGATATCAACTGTAGCGCACTTAGAAGGGTTAACTTGCACTGCAATTTTTGCCGTAGTTTACACTTATACTGTTTTATATTGTTGAACTGCATTTTATATGTTTATTGTAATATATTCTGTTCATTTGCAATGTTATAGCAGAATAGCTGCACTGAATTGTGGAAAAGGTTAATACACAGTGAATACTGAGAGACTTTGGGACTTTCTATCTATGAACTGAGAGGTTAGAAATCCACAGTTACTAAAGAAACTATGCAAAATTTTGGAGGGAAAAAAACAGAAATACTGACCTTTTGATGTCTGGTTTAGCTCTGTTGTTTATGTCTGAAGACTTGTTTATGGCTGGAAAAACTGCTTAGTCTTTCCCATAGACTTGCAATGAAACTTTATACAAGTCTAGGACAGACTGAAACTGCAAGATTGTTTTTGTAAGACTAGTTTCACACTAGCTATAAATTCTTGCTGTGCTATTTGTCCAGCTGAATATCAGCACTAATACTGTAAACAGGCCGGATCCCTGCTGACTTCTATTACAGTCAATGAGGTCTGGCCTTTTCCAGCTATGCCAGATACGATGTCTTCCAACAGGCTGTTCCTCTGCTGGAAAAATTTACCACTAGTGTGAAACTAGCCTTAGGCTGTGCTTCTCCACTCCACCCGTCCCACTTGAAGGTTCTAGTTCACTTAGAAACCGCCTAAAAGTGGGGCAGTCAGAGCCGCCTGGTTGTCTGCAGATAGGGACCAGTATTTAGTGAGGGAGAGAGATAGCTAGCTCAGGCCTTTCATCTTCATGAAACCTTCTGTTGCCCAGGAGGAGACTGTAGATGCCACCTCAGTGCCTTGCCTGCATGGATTTGCACTTGAGTCCCTCCAGTAAAAAAGCACATTGGCTCACTGCAGACCCTGACTCCCTGGACTTTTTTTCCATTGGGGTGCACCACGCCTTACCACCCTTTCCTGAGAGCAGCAACACGTGGTGACACCTCGACAGTGTCCGGAGGACCCAGCGTAGCGTTGGGGTCACCCTAAACCCGGCCACTGCAATTTGACGTCACGAACAGGATATGGTCTGGTGCCAGCAGCGCAAGTCATCTTGGATTCAGCCCCAGTGGATCAAGACTAGCAGAACACCCCAAACCCACCACTGCAATAGTCTGGTCTGGGGTCTGCATTAAAAGGGAGTCCTCTTCATTCCTAGGCACCCATGCAGACAATGTCCTAACACCAGACCAAGAGTGAGGAGGAATGCAGGAACAAGGATAGGTGACGATCGGTACATCCTATTTGGGGTCTGTGCTTTGGGCCTGGGGTATGTATGTCATTAGGATGATCTGGTCTGGAGTCTATATTTAAGGGGAATCTGCTCTAGGATCTACAGTAAGAACTGGTCTGAGGTCTCTATTGACACCAACCCCAGGGAGGAAAGCTGCAGGAAAATGGAGAGGTCAGTATATGTACATCTGCTCTGGGGTCTGTGCTTTTCAATCTGCAGTACCCCAGCCCTGGGGGTACTACTATTGTAACTGCAATGGTTTGTAATGTAAATACAATGTGATGTAATACCATGTGATGTAATACCCTTTGTTCACCAGAAGTTGGAGTATGGTTGGCAGTGTTTAGCAACAGGAATGGGACTTACTCTCCTGTTCCTCCACTCTTGGTAGGGGTCGGTTGGTCCGACGTTCTGCCAAGGGACGGACAGAGCAAATTAGCGGCTCTCCAGTTGTTACAAAACTACAACTTCCATCATGCCTGGACAGCCTTCAGCTATAAGGGAATGCTGGGAGTTGTAGCTTTGCAACAGCTGGAGGGCCACAGGTTTGGTATCCCTGGTTTAGAGTATTAAGTGAGGAGAGAGGGAACATGAGATCCATCTCCCGCTCCTCCAAGCCGTGTGGACCACAGAGGCAACTCATCCAGGAGGACATAATTGCCCTAGAGAGACTGCAGGATCCTAGGCCATGGAATATTTGTAAGCCCACCTGGGCTTTTCTACAAAACCATTCCCTATAATTAAACACAATGCACATTTCTAATATGCTTTTCACCAAGATCTCTGCTTTCTGTCTGTGAATGAAACCATTGTTGTTTACATTGGGAGCCTAGTCCGGATCATACAACAGATGTAGTTCTTGTCCTCCAAAAGGAAAGGAGAAAGATTTGGAGCTGCTGCTGAGGAAATGCTCTGTCAATGTGACTTGTCCCCTTTAAGAACCCTCATGGCAGCCATGGAATAATTTATATTACTGCGCTGTGAACCTCTGGCTGATCCTGAGAAGAGAGAGCGGCTCTGCCACCTTCCAAGGGCTCCTCGAGAAGGAGCAGAAGCTTCTTTATAAAGTGTCAGATATCCATTAACCTCAGTTCAAGCTTTTCATCAAAGACAATCACACTGTCACCGGAGCGGGGTCGGCGGCGGCCAACGTAGATCTGCACGGAAACGTCCCCTTGTCTGTCCTCTTCTACACGGAAGGACACATACAGACCAGGTATAAACATAAGTCCAGACTCATCGGATTTTCTGCACAATTATTTCCACGCAAAATCTGCAAGACAAAGATGCACAGAATCGCGCAGATTTGGTTCAGATTTTGCAGCGGAATCGGCGCTGGTGGATTTTGCCACAGATCTGCAGCAATCCACAGCAAAAAGTGCAACATGACGAAATCTCGCGCCTGCAACGTCCTATTCATTATTCGGCGCAGGCGCAGTGAATGAAGGAAGCTCGCCGGCTCCCTCACTGTGCCTGCGCCGAATACCGAATGGGACGGTGCAGGTGTCAGACAGGGCCTGTCAATCAAAGTGCAGAGGGCGGCGGTAGTTGCAGAAAGAGCGGAGCCTCTAGGTGTAATGGTAACGCCCCCGTTGCTCCTAGAGGCTCATTTGCATATATTAAAACATCATTTTTCTCAGCAATGCGGACACATATGAACATTGGACCAACACAGATGTCTTCAGCTGCCAAGCGCACATGTAACAGGTCAGCCAGTGTCATAGGGACAAAACTGCTGACAGATGCCCTGTAAGGAAATTAGTCGGTCAGTATAATAACTATATAAGAGCCTTTTCTATTATTACAGGAGCTTAACCCTTTATATTCACTGACATCAATGAGGAGTTACTGCAGCGAGGAAAACCGCAAGTATAAAAAAAATCTTCAATTTTTCTTTAAAAATGCAGGAAAATGCATTTATTAATTTACATGCCGTACTGTATTTTTAGATGCTGCGGTGGTAACTCGTGAACTGGACTGAGAACGTCTCGTAATACACGCTGAGGAAATAGTATGTACCAGTATAAATATGAGGGTATGGTATAAAAATACTGCAGTGTAATACTGCCACCTGCTGGAAGACCGTCATGTGTGCAACTGCAATGTTTATTTAGGAATGGAAAAAAATGTCCACGTTACATTTTAGCTCCGTGCATTTCATGTATCAAAACAAAGTGAGATGGTTGTGCAAAAATATAGGTATCTGGGGGTTGATAAATATGCATGTTTGTTGGCAGCCTGTGCAAGATTTTAGAAAATCGGGAAAAAGCAAGTCTTCTCTGCCATACTGATTGTTCTCCGAAGGTGCTGGTTCTCCTTGAGGAGATCCCACTAGTGTAGGAAGTCTTACTGGCAATGCTTTCTGGGAAAAGTATGCAAATTAGCTCTCCTTCAGCAGGAGGAAAACCTTCACTCTAGTGCCACCTATAGGTAGCTACCCTGTAAATCAATATCCAACCTTGGGAAAAGAAAGGGGCCTGTAAGGATAACAAAGGTTAAGAAAAGGGCCTATATAGGGAAATAAACACCAGGAGCTTCTGACCAGGATGGTAAAACCTGGTGCTATAATAAGGGATCCTTTTTGATCTTTGTTAAGGGGTTATGGGGTCCCTTCTCTTCTGACCACCAGCCCCTCTTCCCACACTAAACATTCCCGCAAGAAAATCCTGTAATATTTTCATGCCTGTACCATACTGGGAGTATACAGTCATGGCCAAAAGTTTTGAGAATGACACAAATCTTCTATTTTCACATGATCTGCTGCCCTCTGGTTTTTATGTGTGTTTGTCAGATGTTTTTATCACATACAGAAATATAATTGCAATCATATTATGAGTAACAAAAGCTTATATTGACAGTTAGAATGAGTTAATGCAGCAAGTCAATATTTGCAGTGTTGACCCTTCTTCTTCAGGACCTCTGCAATTCTCCCTGGCATGCTCTCAATCAACTTCTGGACCAAATCCTGACTGATAGCAGTCCATTCTTGCACAATCAATGCTTGCATTTTGTCAGAATTTGTAGGTTTTTGTTTGTCCACCCGTCTCTTGATGATTGACCACAAGTTCTCAATGGGATTAAGATCTGGGGAGTTTCCAGGCCCATGGACCCAAAATCTCTATGTTTTGTTCCCTGAGCCATTTAGTTATCACCTTTGCTTTATGGCAAGGTGCTCCATCATGCTGGAAAAGGCATTGTTGATCGCCAAACTGCTCTTGGACGGTTGGGAGAAGTTGCTCTCGGAGGACATTCTGGTACCATTCTTTATTCATGGCTGTGTTTTTAGGCAAGACTGTGAGAGAGCCGATTCCCTTGGCTGAGAAGCAACCCCACACATGAATGGTTTCAGGATGCTTTACAGTTGGCATGAGACAAGACTGGTGGTAGCGCTCACCTCGTCTTCTCCGAATAAGCTGTTTTCCAGATGTCCCAAACAATCGAAAAGGGGATTCATCAGAGAAAATGACTTTACCCCAGTCCTCAGCAGTCCACTCCCTGTACCTTTTGCAGAATATCAGTCTGTCCCTGATGTTTTTTCTGGAGAGAAGTGGCTTCTTTGCTGCCCTCCTTGAGACCAGGCCTTGCTCCAAGAGTCTCCGCCTCACAGTGCGTGCAGATGCACTCACAGCTGCCTGCTGCCATTCCTGAGCAAGCTCTGCACTGCTGGTAGCCCGATCCCGCAGCTGAAACACTTTTAAGAGATGGTCCTGGCGCTTGCTGGTCTTTCTTGGGCGCCCTGGAGCCTTTTTGGCAACAATGGAACCTCTCTCCTTGAAGTTCTTGGTGATGCGATAGATTGTTGACTGCGATACTCTTCCCTGTTAGGCCATTTTTGTGCAGTGCAATGATGACTGCACGTGTTTCTTTAGAGATAACCATGGTTAACAGAAGAGAAACAATGATGCCAAGCACCAGCCTCCTTTTAAAGTGTCCAGTGGTGTCATTCTTACTTAATCATGACAGATTGATCTCCAGCCCTGTCCTCATCAACACCCACACCTGTGTTAATGGAGCAATCACTGAAACGATGTTAGCTGGTCCTTTTAAGGCAGGGCTGCAATGATGTTGAAATGTGTTTTGAGGGATAAAGTTCATTTTCTAGGCAAATATTGACTTTGCAAGTAATTGCTGTTAAGCTGATCATTCTTTATAACATTCTGGAGTATATGCAAATTGCCATTATAAAAACTGAAGCAGTAGACTTTGTAAAAATTAAGATTTGTATCATTCTCAAAACCTTTGGCCATGACTGTACTAGAGAAGAAGGTAGACAGGACAAATCTATCTTATATAGACCCTGCCCAGTCTTAAATTGGGTATTCTGGTTATACCAAGTTATGCCCTATCCACAGAATAGGGAATAACTATCAGATTGGGGAGGATCTGACCTCTGGGACCCCCACCAATCACAAGCATGGGGGCCCTGTAACGCACTGTAAGTATGCGCACTGCTGTATCTCCAGCAGTCCCATAAAGATAAATGGAGCTGCAGAATGCATGCACCATTCATTTCGGAGGTCCCCCCCACAGGGTGTGGGACCCCTCTCCTTGTGATTGGCAGGGAGCGCAGCGGTTGGCATGAACGTCGTACTGAGTTTGTGGTGGGCTTGTGTTTAGATACAGCAGCCAATCAGAAAAAGCAGAGCTTCAGTGGAAAGCATTAGGGAGGGACAAGCAACATCCCGAGCCTCTGATGAGACAGGAGGTAGATTGCAGACTGTCGCAGACTCCAGTAGGCAATGCAGCTGGGATGGAGTCACCTTAAAGGGGTATTCCCATCTCACAGATGTAGTTTGTATAGTTAGATATAGCCATACCAATATTATTACTAATAGAATGTATTTATCTAAAATGTACCGTTTAGAAGATTTCCCTATTTGTATATCCATTGTCCCACACACATCAGTCAGTCCGTTGCCCCTAGTTACGACCACCGCGGCCATGTAGTAGTGGTGGCTGGCTTTCTGTTGTTCAAACCCGCTCTGAGGTAACTGCTGTATTGTGAACACACATTGCATGAGCATGCGGAGACACATCTTAGGGTTGTAGCATTTTTGCGCTTCCAAAATGTCGAGAAACGGATCCTGTTCCAAGATCAATTCATCTCTATGGAGCAGCAAGTCTGCGTTTTGGACAGACCCTGACCATTGGGTATAGGACTGGTGGCGTCCAAAACACAGATGTGAAAGTACCCTAAGATGTGTCTCCGCATGCTCATGTAATGTGCGCTCACAATACAGCAGTTACCTCAGAGCAAGCCGGCCACCACTACTACATGGTAACCAGGGGCAACAGCCTGACTGATGTGTGTGGGACAATGGATATACAAATAGGGAAATCTTCTAAACGGTACATTTTATATAAATACATTCTATTAGTAATAATACTGGTATGGCTATATCTAACTATACAAACTACATGTGTGAGATGGGAATACACCTTTAATGGAGTAGAACTAGAAATACTTTACATGGGCAGTTACATAGTTAATACAGTTGAAAAACGACATAAGTCATCAATTTCAACCAAGGGATAGAAAAAGGGGAGTGAGACTCAGATTTTTACACATTTTCATCAGCATTAATGTCCATCTAAACCCTTTATAAAACCGTCCACTGTTCCTGCTGTGACCACGTCCTGAGGAAGTCTATTCCACAGATTTACAGTACTTACAGTAAAAAAGCTTTGACGCCTCTGGAGACTGAACTTTTTCTTCTCCAGTCGGAGGCAGTACCCCTTGTCCTTTTACATTGAACAGTTTTTCTCCGTATTTTTTGTATGGCCCATTTATATATTTGTATAGGTTAATCATGTCTCCCTTTAGACGTCGCTTCTCAAGACTAAATAAATGTAATTCTTTTAATCTTTCTTCATAACTAAGACTCTCCAGGCCCCTTATCACTTTAGTCGCTCTCCTCTGTACTCTTTCCAGCTCCAGGGCATCCTTTCTATGGACTGGTGCCCAGAACTTGAACTGCATATTCCAGACGAGGGCGCTCCAGCACTTTGTACATCCCTGCCCCGCGAGTCCATGCCTCGTTTAATACATTACAATATCCTGGTGGCCTTAGAAGCAGCTGTTTGACATTGTATGTTGTTATTTTATCTATGATCTACAAGGACACCCAAATCCTTCTCTATAAGTGACTCCCCCAGTGTTACCTCCCTTAGGACATATGAAGCACAGAGATTATTATTACCAAGCTGCAGAACTTTACATTTGTCCACATTGAACCTCATTTGCCAAGTTGATTTCCAAACACTCAGTGTCCACGTCAGCTTGTATTTTATGGACATCTTCCATAGACTGTACAGTACTACATAGCTTAGTGTCCTCTGCAGAAATAGAAACAGTACTACTACCCCCATCCTAAATATCACTAATAAAAAAATTGAATAATAGAGGACCCAGCACTGAACCTTGGGGGTCACCACTAGAGATGAGCAAACGTGCTCGAAACGAGCACTGTACCGCTCGGCTCCCCTGCGAGCGCAGGGGAGCTGAGCGGTACAGTGCTCGTTTCGAGCACGTTCGCTCATCTCTAGTCACCACTTATAACCCGGGACCATTCTGAATAGGGATCATTGACCACAATTTTCTGGACACAGTCCTTAAAACTATACTTTCCAATGCTATAGACCTTATTTTACCTATTAAAATTGTGACTATTATAAAAAAATTTACACTACTCCTTTAAGTTTTTGCATAAGGAGTAACATATAAGATTTAATTCCTAATATATTCAGAGCAGAGAGTTTCTGTACATAATAATCTCGCTGTCGGGATGAGCCGCGTACGTCGTACACATTATATACTGCAGCGCAAGGAATGACTTTTTAATGGTGGATAGTAATGAAGGTAAATGATTTGACAGTGGAAAACACTTTCCTGCACAGGACTCACTGTCCCAAGGGATGGCGGGTAAAGAAATCTAAAGAACATTGTGAACTGTGGTTACTGGGGAGATTTAGGCGCAGGGCTGTAACTATGAGAGTGATATACCCAAGAATTTACAAATGCGGACTAGTATACAAGGCGGGTGTCATGTCCTAACGGGTAAAGTGCCACATCTAGGACATATCTCAGGCAAAACACACGAGCATACAAAGCAAGCAGAGACTAGACATGACAGTAAGCAACGTAAGCAATCAGTGGCAGGAGATACCACTGGACCAAGGGTACCGGTTTTACTTGGGGCCAAACCCAGTGGGCAAAAACACAGTGAGCCCCGTTCTTCACAGAGCCCCAGATGGTAGGGTTGGACTTAGCCAGGGCTCACTGGTTGCACCTCCAGGATGGTCCGGTGCACTTGGCCACTTACCTTCAAAGACTGATGGAAGCATCAGCAGTCCACACAAGCAAAGACTGGAACCCGAGTGCGCTACTGGAACCCAGACACCGCACAGGACAAACAGAAACCAGTAAACAGACTCGATGCCCCCCCTCCGGGAAAACCAGGGAACCTCTCAGCGAAGGCACAGGCAGGACTAGCAGATGCCTGTTGCCCCATGTGCGAACAGGCAGAGCTGCACACAGACACGACGTCCTCCCTCCAGAGAACCCAGGAACCCTCTCAGCGAAGGCACAAAACAGGCAGATGACTAGACCCTATGCGAACATTGCTACATAGCGGTCCTAGTCAGAGCTGCACACATAGACAAACAGGTGGAATGTCTGGTCTCCATGCAAGACAACGCATGGCAGACACAGACCAAACACAGAACCAGGCAAGACAGGAAGACCAGGTGACCTCGATGACGTAGTAGGTGGCCACACCACAGGGCAGATGGAATCACCCAGGGAAAGGAGCATAGCTCCTGCACCCAGCAAAGCTGGAGACAGACTGACCACCTAACCCAGGCTCACAGGTATATAACGACACACCCAGACCATTAAACCCTACACAACAGAACAGGGCGGAGAGCCTGCAGAAACAAAGCTGCAGTCCTGGGCGTTGCCCCTGGCAACCAGCCTACACAGCATCCACCGCAGCCAGGGCACAACAAACCTGTGTCACCGAAACCACGCATGACACCACCCAGAACAGAGCCCAGGAGGGAGTCCACACACACAGACTTCCGCTACTACACATAGGTTGGGCAACCAGCCTATACGGCATCCACCGCACCCAGTATACCCAAGAGCTACACTAGGCTGAGCAACACGGCGGCCCATGTCACAGTGAACTACACTGACAGCAGGTGTGCAGCAACGCATAGGAAAGGGCAGAGGATGGGAGTGTTGCACTGAAGCAGAGGTACTCGCGGTCCTCACCATAGAGTGCTAGAGGAGCGTACCCTCTCTTCCCTCAGGCACACCCTGGTATTTGGGCTCCTGTCTGGCGGTAGTTGGGCTCTTGATGGTAAATGTATGGTTGAGTGCAAGGCAGGAGAGTGGATGAAGAAGATGGCCAACGATGGAGACAATGATCAGGTCGTTGGTTGCAGCAAATAAAGTCTCTTTACTCAGTTGATGATGAGGGTGGTAGTACATATAGCAGCAAAGTCACAGTTCAGGGGTATTTCATAGTTTCAGCAGTTTTCACAATGGCTGTGTGTAGGCACCAATGATGGTAGTTGTAGTACTCCCAGCCATTCTCTCTCTACTATAGACACTCTCTGACATGCAGATAGGTTCTTACTAACTCTGTCTGCAGTTCCCAGACTGAGGGGTGCACATTAAGATGAAGGTGGCCAACTTGTATCAAAATCTGGTGGGTGTATGAGCAATGTTATCCTGCACGGTCTTGATGGCTGTAGACCTTCTCAAGATGTCTGCTCTCCTTTCCTCAGGAGTATTCTGGTGTAGAAGTTGTTCTTTAGCTGTTGACGTCTCAGAGATGGCAGTTCTCATGAACTTGAGGCCTAGCTCATAGAAGCTAGGACATATAGACCTTGTCAGTAGCTCTACTAGACTAGACTCACTAACCAGGGGGCGAACCTGGGTACATCACCCAGCAACCTGCATGGTAAATAAATGTTAGCCAGGTAATTTGCAGTACGCTAAAGCAGGGGGGTATTTACAAATTGTTTTGTCATGTTATGCTTTGTATCTCCAGTATTGTAATGTATGGAGGTGATGGAGTTAACTAACTCAGGCACGGTCCCTAGGGAAGGAAAGATGTGGACTGTTTAGTTCCACCCTAACTCAGTCTGGAGGAGTTGAGCATTAGCAGTGAATGAGATATGAAGATAACGCCGTGACCCTGATTTATCATTCCTTCACTCCAGAATTCTGGCTTCAAAAAGTTGCAAAATGAGGTTTTTATGACTCTTTTGACTTACACCACTCACTCCAGTTTTGAAATATGGATGGGGTAGGGAAGTGGGCGCGGTTAGCTATGTTAATGAGTTTCACTCCACGTTTAGCACTGAGACTTTCTAAAAAGTTAAAAGTGGAGGAGGAAGACTGGAGTAGCTTTTCTAGACAAAAGCGCTAGATTTAAAGGGGTTGTCCGGGTTCAGAGCTGAACCCGGACATACCCTTATATTCACCCAGGCAGCCCGCCTGAACAGGGCATCGGAGCATCTCATGCTCCGATGCCCTCCCTTGCCCTGCGCTGGATCGCGCAGGGCAAGGGCTCTTTTGTTTACATTACACACTTCCGCCCGGCAGTGAGTTCGGTGACGTCACCTGCTGTAATGGGCCGGCTTTAGCGCTGCCCTAAGCCGTTTGAATGGCTAGGGCAGCGCTAAAGCCCGCCCATCAGCGCCGATGACGTCACCGGGCTCACTGCCGGGCGGAAGCCTCCGCCTGGCAGAGCCCAGTACGTCACCGGAACCGGGCTAAATGCCTTTGCCCTGCGCTAATTAGCGCAGGGCAAAGGAGGGCATCGGAGCATAGGATGCTCCGATGCCCTGTTCAGGCGGGCTGCCTGGGTGAATTTAAAGGTATGTCCGGGTTCAGCTCTGAACCCGGACAACCCCTTTAAGGATGAGACAAATTTATCAAACAACATGCGACATATGACAAGCGTGGCATAAAGTACACCAACACAGACTCAAGAAAAACTGACTTCAAATATTCCCTTCTTGATCAATTCCCTCTCATGTCCTCACCACTCAGTACAAGGCCTCAAGCTACTGAAATCAACCATTTCTGCATGATCTACCCAGACAGAACCATCTTCACATTGAAATACTCCTGGAAGAGGAGAAAAGATATTTAAGAATCTGTAACAGAGTCAGTAAGATACATGTTATCAAAAGCTATAGACATTACTGCTGTGAGGGGAATACCGCTAAGACACCACCCACACTTAGACACAGCCTGGTCGGTCGTCTCCCTGAAGCTGTAAGCTGCCATAGCGTATTACAGCTATCTTATCAAAAGTATTATTTACAGCCTCAGATTCTGCAGAGAAAGAGTGAAAGAGTACATTGAATCTAAACCTGGCCTATACCCCTAAAAAAACAGCTGGGAAAAGATTTCCCTCTTCTCAAGCCCAAGAAGGCTACGGAGACTAACAGATCTCTACAAGATCCAGAGAAAGAGAGGGAAATAGAAAGAAAAAGCAAGGGAGATAAAAAAAAAACAACAACAAACAACAACAAAAAAACAACAACAAAAGAATCTGCACGGTCAAACATAGGAGTCAGCAAGATAACCTGCTACTACAGCCATTCAGACTTTGCTGCAGTGAGGGACACTGTTAAGATACCTTTCACACTTGGACACGTCCTGGCCAGATGTGCCTTCAAAACCCTGCACCCCCCCAAAAGACATTACAGCCAGCCATAGATTCTACTGAGCAAGATAGAGAAAGAAGAGGACCATAACTCCCATCCTTTCCTAAATCCATACATCACTATCTGGGAGAGAATTGCACTGTATACAGTTGGAACTGTGGTTGCTATCGTTGGATGTATTACAACTCCCATTTTGCACTACGGTAACGAGAAACATTTATTCTTCTACCTCTGGCCTGGTTTTCTGACTCCTACACTATACACCGGCCATTGCACTCCACAAGCCCTGCCTTGCACCCATCCAAACACAACATCATGGCCACTCCAACTACCATTAGACAGGAACCCCAGAGCCAGGGTGTGCTCTGAGGGAAGAAAGGGCCACGCCCTCCATTTACTGCATGACCCTAGGGAGCAACAGTGTGAGGAAAGCCACTGTGACTGATCATAACAGCTAGAGCCACCTCCACTCCCGTCCTTCGCTCTGGCTCCTCAGGGGCTCGCTGCGCAAGCACCGTCACTGTTGAGTTAAATACACAGAAAAAGCAGCAGTTTATCCTTCACAGCTACTCTTCCAATGGTAACAGTAGACAAGAAGTTGTACATTCTAAATTTTGCTATAGGATACAATGCTGAGAGAATTATAACATCTCAGCAGCATTACTTTTATCACTACTGTACTGTGACATCATGAGTGCAGTATACCTGTACGTTTTATTATTATTTTACTATGCTATGAGGTCAGAGATGGAGACCTTTTTGTGGGTGTTATTCCTGTGAGATGACATCGTATTATGCTTTATCCCAATATTGTGACATCACTGTGTGCATTATCCCTGTACTGTGACATCACTGTGTTTATTATCCCTGTACTGTGACATCACTGTGTTTATTATCTCTGTACGGTGACATCACTGTCTTTATTATCCCTGTACAGTGACATCACTGTTTATTATCCCTGTACGATGACATCACTGTGTTTATTATCTCTGTACTGTGACATCACAGTGTTTATTATCCCTGTACTGTGACATCACTGTGTTTATTATCCCTGTACTGTGACATCACTGTGTTTATTATTCCTGTACTGTGACATCACTGTGTTTATTATCTCTGTACTGTGACATCACTGTGTTTATTATCCATGTACTGTGACATCAGCGTATTATGCTTTATCCCAATATTGTGACATCACTGTGTGCATTATCCCTGTACTGTGACATCACTGTGTTTATTATCCCTGTACTGTGACATTGCTGTGTTTATTATCCCTGTACTGTGACATCACTGTGTTTATTATCTCTGTACGGTGACATTACTGTCTTTATTATTCCTGTACAGTGACATCACTGTTTATTATCCCCTGTACGATAAACATCACTGTGTTTTATTATCTCTGTACTGTGACATCCCACTGTGTTTATTATCCCTGTACTGTGACATCACTGTGTTTATTATCCCTGTACTGTGACATCACTGTGTTATTATCCCTGTACTGTGACATCACTGTGTTTATTATCTCTGTACTGTGACATCACTGTGTTTATTATCCATGTACTGTGATATCACTGTTTATTATCTCTGTACTATGACATTAACTGTGTTATTATCTCTGTACTATGACATCACTGTGTTTATTATCCCTGTACTGTGACATCACAGTGTTCATTATCCATGTACTGTGACATCATTGTGTTATTATCTCTGTACTTTGACATCACTGTGTTTATTATCTCTGTACTGTGACATCACTGTTTATTATCCCTGTACTGTGACATCACTGTGTTTTATTATCCAATGTTACCTGCGACATCACTGTGTTTATTATCTCTGTACTGTGACATCACTGTGTTTATTATCCATGTACTGCGACATCACTGTGTTTATTAATCTCTGTACTGTGACATCACTGTGCTATTATCTCTGTACTGTTGACATCACTGTTTATTATCCATGTACTGCGACATCACTGTGTTTATTTTATCTCTGTATCTGTGACATCACTGTGTTATTATCCCTGTAACTGTGACATCACTGTGTTTATTATCTCTGTACTGGTTGACATCACTGTGTTATTATCTCTGTACTGTGAGATCACTGTTTATTATCCCTGTTACTGTGACATCACTGTGTTATTATCTCTGTACTGTGACATCACTGTGTTTATTATCCCTGTACTGTGACATCACTGTGTTTATTATCTCTGTATCTGTGACATCACTGTGTTTATTATCCCTGTACTGTGACATCACTGTGCTTATTATCTCTGTACTGTGACATCACTGTGTTTATTATCCATGTACTGTGACATCACTGTGTTTATTATCCATGTACTGCGACATCACTGGTTTATTATCTCTGTACTGTGATCACTGTGTTATTATCCATGTACTGTGACATCACTGTGTTTATTATCTATTATGTACTGTATGTGACATCACTGTGGTTTATTATCTCACATGTGACAATTGTGTTTATATCCCTGTACTGTGACATATTATCCATGTACCGTGACATCACAGTGTTTATTATCCATGTACTGTGACATCACTGTGTTTATTATTACATGCAGGGACAGACTGGGGTGTCTAGGGCCCACCAGTAAAATTCCCTCTGGGGGCCCACTGTAAAGCTCACTCTGGGGGCCCACATGCATATGCTATCTGCCCACACTATCCAGTCTTTTATATGGACATAGACAATGTACTGCATAGCATCTTAGGAAGCCTATTTATAGTCAGTCTACTGTGCCATGTGTCACTTGTGCAGGAGTGGGGGGACTAGAGGCCTACCTAGCTCAGGGGCCCACCGGGGGATTCACCTGTTCCCCGTGGGCCAGTCCGAGCCTGATACATGTACTGTGAATCACTGTGCTATTATCTCTGTACTGTACTGTGTACATCACTGTGTTATGTACATCACTTCCATGTACTGTGACATCATGTGTTTATTATCTCTGTACTGTGACATCACTTTGCTGGTTTATTATCTCTGTACTGTGACATCACTGTTTATTATCTCTGTACTTGAATCACTGTATTATCCCTGTACTGTGACATCACTGTGTTTATTATCTCTGTACTGTGACATCACTGTTTATTATCCATGTACTGCGACATCACTGTGTTTATTATCTCTGTACTGTGACATCACTGTGTTTATTATCCATGTACTGCGACATCACTGTGTTTATTATCTCTGTACTGTGACATTACTGTGCTTATTATCTCTGTACTGTGACATCACTGTTTATTATCCATGTACTGGGACATCACTGTGTTTATTATCTCTGTTACTGTGACCATCACTGTGTTTATTATCCCTGTACTGTGACATCACTGTGTTTATTATCTCTGTACTGTGACATCACTGTGTTTATTATCTCTGTACTGTGAGATCACTGTGTTTATTATCCCTGTACTGCGACATCACTGTGTTTATTATCCATGTACTGCGACATCACTGTGTTTATTATCTCTGTACTGTGACATCACTGTGCTTATTATCTCTGTACTGTGACATCACTGTTTATTATCCATGTACTGCGACATCACTGTGTTTATTATCTCTGTACTGTGACATCACTGTGTTTATTATCCCTGTACTGTGACATCACTGTGTTTATTATCTCTGTACTGTGACATCACTGTGTTTATTATTCTCTGTACTGTGAGATCACTGTGTTTATTATCCCTGTACTGCGACATCACTGTGTTTATTATCTCTGTACTGTGACATCACTGTGTTTATTATCTCTGTACTGTAAGATCACTGTGTTTATTATCCCTGTACTGTGACATCACTGTGTTTATTATCTCTGTACTGTGACATCACTGTGTTTATTATCCCTGTACTGTGACATCACTGTGCTTATTATCTCTGTACTGTGACATCACTGTGTTTATTATCCATGTACTGTGACATCACTGTGTTTATTATCTCTGTACTGTGACATCACTGTGTTTATTATCCATGTACTGTGACTTCACTATGTTTATTATCCCTGTACTGCGACATCACTGTGTTTATTATCTCTGTACGGTGACATCCAGTTTATTATCCCTGGACTGTGACATCACTGTGTGTATTATCCTGTACTGTGACATCACTGTGTTTATTATCTCTGTACTGTGACATTACTGTGTTTATTATCCCTGTACTGTGACATAACTGTGTTTATTATCCATGTACTGTGACATCACAGTGTTTATTATCCATGTACTGTGACATCACTGTGTTTATTATTACATGTACTGTGACATCACAGTGTTTATTATCCCTGTACTGTGACATCACTGTTTATTATCCCTGTACTGACATCACTGTGTTTATTATCCCTGTACTGTGACATCACTTTGTTTATTATTCCTGTACTGTGACATCACTGTGCTTATTATCTCTGTACTGTGACATCACTGTGTTTATTATCCATGTACTATGACTTCACTGTGTTTATTATCCCTGTACTGCGACATCACTCTGTTTATTATCTCTGTACTGTGACATCACTGTGTTTATTATCCATGTACTGCGACATCACTGTGTTTATTATCCCTGTACTGTGACATCACTGTGTTTATTATCTCTGTACTGTGACATCACTGTGTTTATTATCCCTGTACTGTGACATCACTGTGCTTATTATCTCTGTACTGTGACATCACTGTGTTTATTATCCATGTACTGTGACATCACTGTGTTTATATCTCTGTACTGTGACATCACTGTGTTATTATCCATGTTACTGCGACATCACTGTGTTTATTATCTCTGTACTGTGACATCACTGTGTTTATTATCTCGTACTGTGACATCACTGTGTTTATTATCTCTGTACTGTGACATCACTGTGTTTATTATCCCTGTACTGTGACATAACTGTGGTTTATTATCCATGTACTGTGACATCACAGTGTTTATTATCCCTTACTGTGACATCACTGTGTTTATTATTTACATGTACTGTGACATCACAGTGTTTATTTATCCCTGTACTGTGACATCACTGTTTATTATCCCTGTACTGACATGCACTGTGTTTATTATCCCTGTACTGTGACATCACTGTGTTTATTATCTCTGTACTGTGACATCACTTTGTTTATTATTCCTGTACTGTGACATCACTGTGCTTATTATCTCTGTACTGTGACATCACTGTGTTTATTATCTCTGTACTGTGACATCACTGTGTTTATTATCTCTGTACTGTGACATCATTGTGTTTATTATCTCTGTACTGTGACATCACTGTGTTTATTATCCCTGCGATATTAACGGTCAGGCCTCAATCGTCTGTTTCCATATATTCTATATCCACGCAGTTGGAATGATATATTTTTTGGCGGGATTGTTCAGTTTAATTAAACCAGCATATATATGTGATTAGTACAGCAATACACAGGGTAGGGCAGAAATTTATCTGTGAGTGTTAACATGAACTTGAGTGTCAGGCCTCAATCGTCTGTTTCTGTTTATTCTATATCTACACGGTTAGAATTTAATTTTTGGGTGGATTATTCAGTTTAATTAAACTAGCATATATACGTGATTACTACAGTACACAAGCTAGGGCAGCAATTTACCTGTGAGTGTTAACGTGAATTTCAGAGTCAGACCTGGCCCTTAATCAACCATTAACGTTCATTTACTTCACACAAATGGAATTTTATTTTTTTGGGACTTTTTCAATTTAATTAAACCAGCATTTAGGTGATCAGTGCACCAGTACACAGGCCAGCATAAAAACAATGTCTGTGAGTGATAACAAGTGTAGGCCTAAATCCGTTTCCCTTTATGCTTGTGTTCAAAAACATGTTTCCAATGAATTTCTTTGTTATTGGGGTTGTTGATTATATTATATACAGGGTAGAACACAAATTTATCTGGGAGTGATAACGAATTTAGGCCGAAATCCATTTCCCTTTATTTCAATCTTCACGTTTTCAATTTGTTTTTTTGTTCTGTTTTGGGGGTTTTTTGAGGGGGGATTGTTGATTATATTCAAAGCAGCATACATACATGAATACTACACCAATACACAGGGTAGTGCGCAACATTACCTGAGAGGCCCAAAAATGCCCAGGCTACAGAAAGGTTCCAAATGAAAGACCCAGAGCCAGAATGTGAGTAGTAGCAGCACCATCTATCCAGCCAGAAGAGTAGTAGTAGGCTACAGTTGTCACTGCTGGCTTCGGAAAGGCGTAAGATTATAGTTGAGAAAGAGGATGAGAGTGTCGATTGGATGGCTCACTCCTCCTCCCAGTCACAGCAGGATGACGTGGAGGTGACTTTAGAGTCCGACACCATACCATGGAGCCAGGGGTCACAGTATTCCTCCTGCTCCTCCTCCTTCTTGCAGCCCCAGAGAAGGCTTTCAGTGAGTCCTCTCAGTTTTCACTGCCCCTTCCAAATGGGACATCTTCCTTTTTCCTAAGAAGTGGCAAAAAAAACCACACCACGCCCTATGGCAGATAGTCAAGACAGTCTCCATGCTGACGACTTGTCTGAGAGCCGTCGGTGTTTGTACTGCCCTGAGGAGGAGGCTGCAGACCCCAGGCACAGACGTGTTGGTGGTGGTAGTAGTAGTGACATCTGTACCTGTGGTATTGGGTTGGAGGCAGCGATAGTGGCAGTTGGGACAGAGCAGGTGAGAGGGACCAAAGAACCCACCATGATATCCCACAGTCTGATAGAAGCGAAAAGGCAAGTGATGACGCTGATGATGATTGTGTGCTAGACAGGACCTGGGAGCCGGATCAGAGTGCTGAGGAGGAGGAGAGTGATGGTAGCAGCAATAAGCAGAGGCCACGTACCTCCCAAAGAACAGCCAGAGCCATGTCTGCTTCGGGATCTGGAGATGCCACTGACACTGTGGGTAGGTTAGGCCTAAAACATGCCACAGCTAACTCGAGCTTGGCTGCCTCTACCTCTGCTGCATGAGTATCTCCCATCTAGCAATTTTTCTCCATGCTGCCGGAAGATAAAAGCATTGCCTTGTGCAAGCTGTGCAAGAGCAAAATAAGACGAGGACAGGCAAACACAAATGTGGGCACCACAGTAGCATTGAACCACATGAAGCAGCATCACCTCATCCCGTAGGCAAACAGAGATGGCAGTCAGCCACCGCAGAAGAGTTCGCTCCTTCCCCCAGTCCCCCTTACACCAGCCAGGCCGCATCCACGTGCAGTATGGTGTCTTTCACATAGTCATCATCTCTTCCGTTTCTTCCACTCAGACTCTTCCTCCTCCGCTCTGTCGTCAGTCATCGATAACGGAATGCGTGGCAACGAAACAACTCTACGCGCCCAGCAATCTGATGGTGCGCAAGCTTAATTTCCACCTGGCCAAGTTGCTGTCAGTGCAGTTGCTGCCTTACCACTTAGTGGAGTCTGCTGCCTTTAGAGAGCTAATGCCATGTGCTCAGCCTTACTGGAAGATTCCTAGCCGTCATTATTATTCCCAAAAAGCCACCCCTACCTTGTACTCTCACGTGGGCCTCTCCCTGCAATTCTCACTGTGCAGCAAGGTTCACACCACAGTGGACACCTGGAGCAGCTCTTACATGCATGGACTGTACTCTCACAGCCCACTGGGTCAATGTTTTTTTCCAGCAGCAGTGAGGCAGCTCCCTGGCAATGAGTCTAGGGCCTTTTGACCACACCCACCCACATGATTGTCTCAGCCTGGCTCCCACACCAGGCACTTATCCTCCTCCTCCACGGACACATTGCTGTCTGCCTGCCTGTATCATGCCACGGCTGCGACCTGCCTACCATTACGTTCTGTACAGCTGCTGCGGCCCGCCAACATCTACTGTCACCGCTATTAATGCAAAGCATTTGCTACTGCCACCACTACTACTACCCATAGACAGCCGACCTACTGCCTTGTATGTTCCACTATTGCGGCCTCATACCACTATATCTGTACCGTACCCTTTCCCCATCCACTCTGCACAGCTGGAGCTCCCAAATAAAAGGTATCATTTTTTACACTCATTCACAACGAGGCACTTTTTCTTCTGACGCTCAACACTTGTGGGTGCCGTTTGGACAGGCATTCCCAACCCGTCAAGGCATAATTTTCGGACGCTTGGTCCCCCAAGCCATTTTTTAATTTTTTTTTTTTGTTCCAACGCGGTGTGTTTTTGAACACGCTGTATGTTAACGCCATCAAATGTGCTTTTCCCCACAGCTATGTATGTCAGAGTCACTCAGACATCATTTACTATCGCTGTTCCAGAGCTTAGGAGGAGGGAAAAAAATTCATAAAAAATAAACAAAACGAGATGTTTTCCTAACAAAAATCTGAGTCCTAGGAGGCTAGAGGGGTTATACACCAACTTTCAGGGCAACTGGAGCAACCTCGGTCTGAACCGAACCGGGTCTGAACCAAACTTTTTCAAAAATTTGTCAAACCAGACCTGAAACGAATCTCGAGTGGTTCGCTCGTCTCTACTTCTGGGGTCAGAACGGCCTCACGATCCTTCTGACTTTTTGGGACCAACTCTCATTTTATTTTAGGAACGTATGGCATGTGTTTATTGTACTACCCTACTAAGTGCATCCTATGTGCTGGTGTTATATCAGCACTGTTTTTTGGCACTCTATGGCTGTATTCTGTGTGCGCTATATGATTATATATATATGTATATATGAGTGTTGTTGTTTTGCACTATATGGCGGTATTATGTGAGCGCTACATGGTGGTATTATATAAGCACTTTGTCACTGTATGGCAGTGTTATTTGTACAAGATATGGCGATTTTATATGAGCACTGTTATTTAGCACTGTATGTGTGCATTACATGGCAGTATTATATGACAACTGTTCTTAGGCGCTGTATTGTGGCAGTATGTGTGCACTATATAGCAACGGTACATCAACGTGTATGGTGGAATTATGTGTGGCTGTATATGGCAGTATTATATGAGCATTGTTGTTTGGCACTATATGGTAGTATTATGTGAGCAATACATGGTGGTATTATATAAGCACTTTGGCACTGTATGGCAGTATTATTCGTCCAAGATACTGCGATTTTATATGAGCACTGTTATTTAGCACTGTATGTGTGCACAATATGGCAGTATTATATGAAAACTGTTGTTAGGGACTGTATGGCAGCAGTATGTGTACGCTATATAGCAACAGTATATGAACATGGCTGTTTTGCACTGTATAGTGTACTATGTGACACTATTATTTGAGCATTGTTGTTTGGTACTGCATGGCAGTATTATGTGTGTGTTATATGGCAGTATTATATGAGCATTGTTGTTTGCAACTGTCTGGGGATATTATTTTGCTTTTACATGCATTGACCCTGCTCTGATCACAGAATGAAAAGGCTGAAGCCTGAAATGCTGCCTGTGAATACACATGAAGTACACTGTACGGTAATATACATGAGCTTGTCTGTAATGTGGCAGTTAGGAACCTTAACATATTGCTTAAACCTAAAAAATGAAGAGAGATGACAGGGGCTCAGAATACTCATTAGTACTCTCTCCAGGAGTGATGCCGCCTGTTATACCGCATTTATGGCATACACACGATGCAGCTTCTACATGTGCAGGGATAGGGCCGGCTGCAGGCCCACGTGGGCCCTTGGGGGCCCCCAGACACTGACTATACTGCGGACTGAGAGAGAGTCGCTGAGCTGGAGGCACACCGCCCCCCTTAATGCTTATGATGCTGATGTGCCCCCTCCTCTGACTGGCGGCTCACACTCCGCGCTGGCACCTAGCCCGCTAGCTACTACTGGCTGAGACTTGAGGTGTAATTATTCCCCCTTTGAGCCAGCACACAGTAGTAATGCCCAAATGTGCCCCTTCTCAGTGGTTATGCCCACACTGTGTCCCCCTAACAGTAGTAATAACCACATTGTTCCCCTTCGCAATAGATACGCCAAGATTTGTGCTCCCTTCACAGTAGCTATGCCCAGATGTGTCCCCTTGGCAGTAGATATGCCAAGATATTGTTTTTTTGGGGAACAAACTGTCGTTTTTATTGGTCGTATTTTTGTGGTATGACTTTTTGATCACTTTGGGGGGGGGGGCAAGGAGACTAAAAATGCTGAATTATGTGTTTTTCAGTTTTTTCCATTACAGCGTTCCTGCACAGGAAAATTTTTAAATATTTTAATAGTTCAAACATTTTCAGACACAGCGATACCTGATTTTTTTATTTTTATTGTTTATATATTTTTATAAGTAAAATTGGGAAAACTTTTAATGTTTTTTTAAAACTTTTTTATCCCTTTTTTTACTTAAAGGGGTAATCCAATGTCTAAAACATTCCCCCCAATGCCTCGGCTTCTCATATAGATTATACTTACCCTGCTCCCCGGCACCCGCGTCACTCCTGATCCCTGCTCGGCCAACGCTGCATCTCCCCATCGCGAATTAAAATAATCCGGCAATCGGAGGAACAGCCAATAGCAAGCCGCGACAGAGACGAGCCTCCCTAGCATCGCAGGTGTTCCAAGTAACAGGGAGATGCAGTGGCGGCCATGGTAATGAGGCCAGGTGAGGCGATCGCCTCAGGAAGTACCAGGTATGGGCAAGAGGGGGCAGCGGAAGGGACATGGGCAATGAGCGCTTTCATTGTGGCAAAGGGGTTAAGAAACTGGCATGGGGCGGGCACCATTTCAGTTTTCGTCTCAGGCAGCAGAAAGGCTAGGTGCACCCCTGATCAGGAGCTATGTGGGTACAGGGGAGCAGGGTAAGTATAATCTATATGAATGGCCCGGGCACTGTGGGGGGCATGTTTTAGACTTTGGATAACCCCTTTAATAACTATTAATCTGATGGGGGTCTGACAAGGTGGGCTTATCTGAGGTCTGATGGGGGTATGAGAAGGTGGGCTGATCTGAGGTCTGATGGGGGTATGAGAAGGTGGGCTGATCTGAGGTCTGATGGGGTATGAGAAGGTGGGCTGATCTGAAGTCTGATGGGGGTATGAGAAGGTGGGCTGATCTGAGGTCTGAAGGGGGTCTGACAAGGTGGGCTGATCTGAGGTCTGATGGGGGTCTGACAAGGAGGGCTAATCTGAGGTCTGAAGGGGTCTGACAAGGTGGGCTGATCTGAGGTCTGATGGGGTTTGACAAGGTGGGCTGATCTGAGGTCTGGAGGGGCTCTGACAAGGTGGGCTGATCTGAGATCTGAAGGGGCTCTGACAAGGTGGGCTGATCTGAGATCTGAAGGGGCTCTGACAAGGTGGGCTGATCTGAGGTCTGAAGGGGATCTGACAAGGTGGGCTGATCTGAGATCTGAAGGGGCTCTGACAAGGTGGGCTGATCTGAGGTCTGAAGGGGTCTGACAAGGTGAGCTGATCTGAGGTCAGAAGGGGCTCTGACAAGGTGGGCTGATCTGAGGTCTGAAGGGGGTCTGACAAGATGGGCTGATCTGAGGTCTGATAAGGTGGGCTGATCTGAGGTCTGATGGGGGTCTGACAAGGTGGGATGATCTGAGGTCTGATGGGGGTCTGACAAGGTAGGGGATGATCTGAGGTCTGAAAGGGGTCTGAAAAGGTGGGCTGATCTGAGGTCAGTTGGGGGTCTGACATGGAGGGCTGATGTGATGTCCTGATATGGGGGTCTGATCTGAGGATCTGATGAAAAATATATTTTTTATTATTTTCCTCCTCTTAAACCTGGGGTGTGTCTTATGATCAGGTGCGTCTTATAAAGTGAAAAATACAGTATAAGACACGTGGTAGATGATAATTAACAGATTTCGCACTGGAGCGCCAGGAGCTTCAAGTTCCGCCTGTGGATGGGTCTGCAGGGTCCCAGGTCGGGTTGCATCTCCCTGTCCGTTTTCTGCACCTTCCTTGGAGATCTGGCTGCCTACAGTTGCTTTTTGACATAATTATACGGAAGGCAGCTGACAAATGACCTTGTATGATTTGTTAGAGCGCGTTCTCCCATCTGTCCGCTCCAGGTCAGGAAGAACCGCTATAGCATGCTTTTCCCTGCCATTTGTAGATACGTCCCCCTGCTCCAGACCCCTCGGCTTTCCAGATCTATAACATAAACAAAAAGGGGGGGGCGGTGGGGGGAATATTGCGCAGAAAACCAAAAACCGCCGGCAGCACGTGAAGCGCTGGATGTTTGTTTCTTTTCCCGCACGGCTTCTGCAGACGTTCCCCGTTCCTTCCAGGATCCACCGACGAGGCGAGCTTTTATCTGCATTACAGGATGCTCCATCACGAGGCTTTCCGAATATCATTGTAATGCAGAACCGGCCGAACGTCGCCCAAGAAAAGCTGCAGGAGCGCGACTGCGGGGAGAGATAATGTGTGATTTAATAAGTGCAGAGCCTGGATGCCGCTAATAAAACTGAAGCGCCGCCAGCCTAAGAGCATCCTAACTGGTAATTACAGGAGATGTGAAGACGTCTTCTCTTAGTACAGCCGCTAAATCCTCGCTCCGTAGATACAAAATCATCTTCTGGAGGAGACTTGTCTCCTGTGTCGAGAAGCATTACCACAGCCCTGATCGCAACGCGAGTAAAGCTGAGCTTACATAGGGAGCAGTTGTCAGATGACAGCTGATCCTTCTCTGACAGGGAGACACAGCAGCTGTCAGCGGATCCTGAACTGTCTTGGAAACTAAGTAGCTTTCAGGTGACAACAGATCTCTTATCTGTTATGGTTGTCAGATGACAGCTGTTCCCTATCTATCATGCACGTAGAGTGGTTGTCAGATGACAACTATTTGTGGTTGTCACACAAAGAAATCGAGTGGCTGTCAGATGACAACAGATCTCTGTTATGTTAATAGAGAAGTTGTCAGAAGACAACTATTCCAACTCTGTCACGGAAACAGAGTGGTTGTCAGATGACAACTGTTCCCTGTCTTGGAAAGAGAGCCAAGGAAACAGAGTAGCTGTCAACTGTCATGGAAATAGCATAGTTGTCAGATGACAACTATTTTCAATCTGTCATGGAAATAAAGTAGTTGTCAGATGACAACTGTTCCCTATCTGTCATCGAAATAGAGTAGTTGTCAGATGACAGCTGCTCCTTCTCTGTCGAGGAAATTGACTGACTGTTAGATGACAACAGATCTCTGTTTGTAGTGAAAACAGAGTAGTTGTCAGATGAAAACTGTTCAGTTTCTGACAGGGAAACAGAGTAGTTGTCAGATGAAAACTGTTCAGTCTCTGTCAGGGAAACAGAGTAGTTGTCAGGCGACAAATGTTCCCCGTCTTGGAAACAGAGAGGTTGTCAGATGACAGCTGTTTCATATCTGCTATGGTAAACAGAGTAGTTGTCAGTTGACAACAGATTTCTCTCTATCCTGGAAACAGAGTAGTTGTCAGATGACAACAGATTTCTATCTATCCTGAAAACAGAGTAGTGTCAGAGAACAGCTGGTTCCTTCTCTGACAATGAAATAGAGTGGCGGTCAGAGCACAACTCTTCCATATTTGTAGATGGTAAGCAGAGTAGTCATCAGAAGACAGTCGTTCCTTCTCTGACAAGAAAACAAAGTAGTTGTTAGATATCAGCAGGTAAGTACCTACACAGACCAGTTCTCAGATGAAAGCTGTTCCATCTAACAGGGAAACAGAGCAGCTGTCATATGAAATCCATTACTTCTCTGGAATCAGAGTAGCTGTCATGACATGTCAGAATCCCTTTAAAGATCATCTGTCGGCAGGATCAATCCTATTATTGCTGGCATTCTACCTGATAGGGTTGATCATGCTGATTAAAATGATACCTGTCTTGAGAAAATCGGTTGCAGCGTTCCCGAGAAAAAAAGAGTTTTATTCCATATGCAGATGAGGGTGTGGCCAGCTAGGCCCCTCCCCTCAGCGCACTGAAGCCCTAATTTGCCTAAAGAATAAAGGTCTTTTTTCTCAGCAACGCTACAACCGATTTTCACAAGACAGGTATTATTTTTATCTGCAGGTTTCAACCCTACCAGGTAGTATGTCTGGTTTAATAGTGTTGATCCTGCTGAGAGATGCCCTTTAAATAGAGGACATATACCCTGATCCGCTCTTATGACTGCTACTGCACCGACATCTCTTTTTTTTTTTTTTTGTGTACAACTATATAACAAAACCCCATTGTACTTTGGGTGTAAAATGAGGTAATAGTGCCAGTAAGCAGCTGCACGAGCCCGTTCATGTGTTACTTAAATATAAATAATAGATTTAATAGCGACACTAAATGTCAAGTCATAGACAAGTTATTATAGGCTACAGATATAAAGCGCTATTGTAATGCACCACATAATGTACTTTACTTTCTTTATAAATAACTTGAAGGAAAAAAATAAGACCCCGGCACGTCTTATATCTACCCGTATAACGTGGAGAGGAAATGAATCCTGATGCTGGAAATCTTTCGCCCAACATCTGCTGAGTTATGACGCCCCAGCAAACTAATTCCTATGCACATCCTCAGGTCACCCGCTATCCACGGCGCATATTTTACAGCTCCTGTCAACTTTCAATACGTCATCGATCAAAGCGCGCGCTGCTCTGTAGATACAGGAGCCATATATTCCTTCTAGATTCACGTGGAGGCGCCCATAAATAAGACGTTTGACACATGGGACAATCCATTCATTGCCACTGACTTCACAAATGAGACGTCAGGGTAAGGAAGGAAATGAATTAGCGTCTCCAGGGCAGGAGGACCGGCAGCGGAGGAGACTGCAGGCACCCAGTAAGCTGTTCATGGCCTGAACTACAAGACCCAGCAAGGCATGCACGGCTAGGGACTTACATGGAAAGAAATTTTACATGGGGGGTGGGGGGGTCCTAGTGGTATTCATCATATACAGTACTAGAAAATGAAAAATGAAAACACCTAGAAGGACATGTTACATGTAGTGATCATGGTTCCAATATCCTTACTTTACATATAAATAGGGTTGAGTGAACCCGAACCGCAAAGTTCGGGTTCGTACCGAACTTTGCGAGTTCGGGTACCCAGACCCGAACCTGGACTTTTTTACAAAAGTTTGGTGTTCGGGTAATTTTATTATTTTCCGTTATAACATGGTTATAATGGAAAATAATAGCATTCTTAAGGCAGAATACGAAATAAAATGGCCTTCTAGGGGTTAAAAATAATAAAAAAACCTCAAGAAACCTTGTCCACTTGATTGCGCAGCCGGTGTCTTCCTTCTTCTTCTTCCAGGACCTGCAGTGACGTCACCGCGCTCAACACGTGGTAAGCGCGATGACGACGATCATAGGCCCTGACCTGCAATGACGTCATCACGCAGTGACGTCACCGCAGGTCCTTTTGCAGGTCCTGAAAGAAGAAGAAGGAAGACACCAGCTGCGCGATCAAGTGGACAAGGTGAGTTTTTTTTATTATTTTTAACCCCTAGAAGGCCATTTTATTTAGCATTCTGCCTTAAGGGGTTTCTATTACCAGTTTTTTCGGTATGAATCAGGCTGACATTAGAGATGTGCTAATGTCACCTGATTCCAAATATATATCTGTTTTATTTACTGGTGCCCCCATTTTTATATAAAATGAACTTTTATTTTATGCTAATAAGGCCTCTAGGTGCAAGGGGCGTTACCCCTGCTCCTAGAGGCTCTGTTGATTGACAGGACCAGGCAGAGAAGAAACACTCTATTCACCATAGCTTGCAAGGACCTTCAATGATGTCATGACCATGTGATCAGTCACATGGTTAGGATCACACAAACAGCCTGTCTCCTCCTAAACCATGTGACTGATCACATGGTCATGACATCATTGAAGGTCCTTGCAAGCTATGGTGAATAGAGTGTTTCTTCTCTGCCTGGTCCTGTCAATCAACAGAGCCTCTAGGAGCAGGGGTAACGCCCCTTGCACCTAGAGGCCTTATTAGCATAAAATAAAAGTTAATTTTATATAAAAATGGGGGCACCAGTAAATAAAACAGATATATATTTGGAATCAGGTGACATTAGCACATCTCTTATGTCAGCCTGATTCATACCGAAAAAACTGGTGACAGAAACCCTTTAAGAATGCTATTATTTTCTGTTATAACCATGTTATAACGGAAAATAATAAAGGGAAGTTCGTGTCCCCATTGATTTGAATGGGGTCCGTGTTCGGGATAAAGTTCGGGTCCCGAACCCGAACTTTGACCTGAAGTTCGGCAGAAGCCGGCGAACCCGAACTTCCTTGGGTTCGATCATCCCTACATATAGATGCTTCACAGGCTTTTTTTTTGTCTGGCATCACTGTTACTGTTTTTTTGTCTGGCATCAGTTATTATTTTTGTCTGGCATCACTGCTGTTTTTGTCTGGCAGCACCGTTTTTCGTCTTCTCTCTTACAGGTCTGTTGATGGTCCATCTGTCAGACAGAGTTCGAGGGGGAGTTTCTGTAGTGCATCGGTGGTGTCCACAGTGGTGACAGGAGGTGCTCACATACATAGAGAAGGTCCTGGACAAAACAGACAGATACACGCCAAGATTACCATATAAGAGTTGCTGTATCACAAACTGGTTCTGCAGTAGCTCCAAACCATAAGAAACCATCTACTTGAAGCAGGACCGCATTCACACACCCCACTAGCCACTGAGCTCTCATCATCTCCAAGAACGCCAACACACTGGTGCCGCAAGAGAGCCCATTGGACGAATAAATTGCAAACTACGTCAGCAGCCCGTGCCCACAGCCATTCCACTCCACAGCATGGTTTTGCTAGCTAGGGCTCTCCAGTCTGCCACGCACCCCCGACTCCTAAGGTACCAGCGTGCACGCACCCTGATTATCACCAGCCAGTGGCTGGCAACCCTATGAATGGGTGCCTGAGCAATAGGTTTTTCTAGCTTGCTAGTTCCTGCAAAGGTGTGCTGTTCCATTTGTACCGACCTCTGCCTGTTTTCTGACTCTGATCCTCCCCTTGCCTAACCTGACCTCTGCCTGATCACCCTTATTGACCCTTTGCTGCCTGCCCTGATCTTGGACCACTTACTGGCTTGCTTGTGCTTGCCCTGACCTTGGCCTGTCCCTGACTACGGTTTTGCCTGATCCTTTGGTGCTCCACACCCGTGCCTCTGACCCTATGTGGGTCAGCTGTTAACAACACAGGGACTACTTCAGGAGGTAGCAGCCTGGTGGCTCCTCTGCAGCGATGTCCAGATCCTTGTAGAGGGATTAAAGGGTGACTACCAGGGTACTGCCATGAAAACGCCCATAAGATTAGCCCAAAGTCAAGCCTGTTGGTTGACACAAGTGCCTTGGTACTAATGATAGCCATATTAGAGTTTGCAGGAAGGTGGGGAGCGTCTACTACCATCATGCACCATCTGGTATTCGTGGAAGGAACATTGACCAGCCTTTGGTATATCCAGGAGATCATACAACCAGTCCTACTGACTTTATTTATTCAGTTAGGAGACATGGTGCTCCAACCTGCACACCATCAGCACTACACAACCTGCTCTTCCGGGTATAGAGCAACTCCACAGGCTCAATCACCAGATCTCTCCCATTGAGAAGGTCTGGGATTAGATGGGGCAAAGAATCTCCCATGAGAGTTCCCACAGCATCAACAACCACCTTGGCTGAGCTACGGCTCCAAGTTGAAAGAGATCGGAATGACATACTACAGGAGAATATTGTTAGAGGGGCGGTCCTGCTCTCCTGGGCGGGCGTGGATCCTCCCCTTTTGGCCGGCTACCCACACCCACACTCTCTGTGTGGAACTGTTAGATCTGGTGTCACTCTCTAGGTTGGCACTATTGTGTCTGGTGTCTCTCTCTCTCTGACATTGTTATGTCTAGTGTCAATCTCTGCATGCAACTGCTATGTCTGATGGAACTATTATGTACGGTGTCCCTCTCTGCGTGGCACTACTATGTCTAGTGTCATTCTCTGCGCGGAACTGTTATGTCTGGTGTCACTCTGTGTGGCACTGTTATGTCTGGTGTCACTCTGTGTGGCACTGTTATGTATGTGTCCCTCTCTGCGTGGCACTGTTATGTCAGGTGTCCCTCTCTGCGTGGCACTGCTATGTCTGTGTCCCTCTCTGCGTGGCACTGTTATGTCTGGTGTCCCTCTCTCTGCGTGCACTGTTATGTCTGGTGTCCCTCTCTGCGTGGCACTGTTATGTCTGGTGTCCCTCTCTGCGTGGCACTGTTATGTCAGGTGTCCCTCTCTGCGTGGCACTGTTATGTCTGGTGTCCTCTCTGCGTGGCACTGTTATGTCTGGTGTCCCTCTCTGCGTGGCACTGTTATGTCTGGTGTCCCTCTCTGCGTGGCACTGTTATGTCTGGTGTCCTCTCTGCGTGGCACTGTTATGTCAGGTGTCCCTCTCTGCGTGGCACTGTTATGTCTGGTGTCCCTCTCTGCGTGGCACTGTTATGTCTGGTGTCCCTCTCTGCGTGGCACTGTTATGTATGGTGTCCCTCTCTGCGTGGGCACTTGTTTATGCTGGTGTCCCTCTCTGCGTGGCACTGGTTATGTATGGTGTCCCTGTCCTGGGTGGCACTGTTATGTCTGATGTCCCTCTCTGCGTGGCACTTGTTATGTCTGATGTCCTCTCTGCGTGGCACTGGTTTCATGTCTGGTGTCCCTCTCTGCGTGGCACTGTTATGTATGGTGTCCCTCTCTGCGTGGCACTGTTATGTTCTGGTGTCCCTCTCTTGGCATGGCACTGTTTATTGTCTGGTTGTCCCTCTCTGGGTGGCACTGTTATGTATGGTGTCCTTCTCTGCGTGGCACTTGTTATGTCCTGATGGTCCCTCTCTGCGTGGCACTGTTATGGTCCGGGTGTCCCTACCTCTGGGTGGCACTGTTATGCTATGGTGTCCCTCTCCTGCGTGGCACTGTTATGTCCTGATCGTCCCTCTCTGCGTGGCACTGTCTATGTCTGGTGGTCCGCCTCTGGGTGGGCACTGTTGGTATGGTCCCCTGTCTGGTGGCACTGTTATGTCTGGTGTCCCTCTCTGGCTGGCACTGTTAATGTCTGGTTGTCCCTCTCGTGCGGTGGAGCACTGTTATGTTATGGTGGTCCCTCTTCTGCGTGGGCACTGTTATGTCTGGTGTCCCTCTCTGGGTGGCACTGTTATGTATGGTGTCCCTGTCTGGGTGGCACTGTTATGTCTGATGTCCCTCTCTGCGTGGCACTGTTATGTCTGGTGTCCCTCTCTGCGTGGCACTGTTATGTCTGGTGTCCCTCTCTGTGTGGCACTGTTATGTCTGGTGTCCTCTCTGCATGGCACTGTTATGTCTGGTGTCCCTCTCTGCGTGGCACTGTTATGTCTGGTGTCCCTCTCTGCGTGGCACTGTTATGTCTGGTGTCCCTCTCTGCGTGGCACTCTTATGTCTGGTGTCCCTCTCTGCGTGGCACTGTTATGTATGGTGTCACTCTGCGTGGCACTACTAATTCTGCAGTATTTGGGGACATTGGTCAGCACAGCAGGCACTGTAACGGTGGGGCACCTGTGGCAGTAGAACAAACACGACTGGTGTCCCAAGAAGTCCACATGGCATCATGGCACACACGCCAACACATACAAGTGCACACAGTTTATCACAGAAAATATTTCATAGATTTACGTGATGGGAGAAAGACCCTACCAACTAGGGTGGCCACCCGGCCAGTATTTTAGTGGCCCTGCTGATGCTGGTAATTGTTTTTGTTAATTGCCAGTATTTTCCTACAAGGACTGGTACTAATGAGGCTTCCACTGCAGGGCACTCATTAGTGCAGCCTTTAACCCCCCACCACCACTTGTGTTAATTAAAAAAAAACAAAAAAACACTCACCTCCTCCATTTGCTCGCGCTGCTGTTATCTCAGGACCTGCAAGACGTCATCACGCTGGAGTGCAGGTCCTGTCCTGCACATCCAATCATCTGGGAGCGTTCACACCGGCGCAAGCAAATGGCAGAAGCAGAGAAGGGAGCACTATTGGGGGGCACTATTCTTACGGGGGCACTAATGGGGCATTATTCTTCCTGGGGGGTACTAATGGGGCATTATTCTTTCTGGGGGGTACTAATGGAGGCATTATTCTTCATGGGGGCATTAATGGAGGAATTATCTTCCTGGGGGCTCTAATGGGGGCATTATTCTTCCTGGGGGCACTAATGGTGGACATTATTCTTACGGGGGCACTAATGGGGGCGTTATTCTTACTGGGGGCACTAATATGGCCATAACTCTTACTGGGGGGCATTACTATTACTGGGGGGGCACTAATGGGGCATTATTAATACTGGAGGCACAAATGAGGACAGTATTAATTCAGGGTGGTGCTAATGGGGACATTACTATTACTTGGGGCAGTAATGGGGGAATCATTATTACTTGGGGGCATTAATATTTTTGGGAGCCACAGTATGACACCACTTAACACCCTGTGTTAAGCCACGCCCCCTTTGGGTGTGGCTTAATTTGGCCAGTATTTTTTGGGGGGGGAAAGGTGGCAACCCTACTACCATCATGTGTCAGAAAAGGCAATGCTTTACTCTATGCCTATTGGTGCCCATATAGTGCCAGAGTAGATATAAAACAAATGCCACACAGTGCCAAGATAAAACAGTATCAGCAGCCCGTAAAGAATGCAGAGAATGTTGCCAAACACAAGGAGGTCTGACACCCGGAACAAAACTACATTACCCAGAAATCCTCATTCTGCACCTCCGCCCCTCTGCACTGCAGCCTGTCAATTACATTTTGTCTCCTATGCGGCCGCCATTTTTATGAAGACTCACATTGGATTACAACTACGTAGGTCTTCAGGAAAATGGCCGACAATTCATTTTTTTCTTTCAATGATTTTGTGGATGTAGTCGGGGCCTGCAGCCGGTGACATGTGTAAAGAAGCCCCAGCAGTGCAATGTGAGGTAGGGGACGGAAGGGAGAAGGGCAGAGATGCTGCCTGGATTCTCATGCAGGCAGCGGGTCAGTGAATGGCAGGGAGACTTCCGTGTGTCTCCATAGTTACAAGCTGCAGCTTCTCTCTGGTGCTTGCTCTGTGGCTGCTGGGACTTGTAGTTCTCCAGATGCTGTATATTTTCAGTTTATTATTATATCTGTTCTGTTGAGTAGAAATGCAATTTATCATCAGGTCATTCTTATAAAATACATTATAAAATTCAGGTTATGTTTTTATAATATATATTAGCCCTTGACTTTCTCTCAGGTTACTAAAAATGTTAAGTGGCCATTTGTTAGTCATATCTGCCTATGGGAAAGCTGGGTGACAACCGATATGGCCATCGATGCAGCCCCACAGAGGTTGTCACCTAGCCATCCCATACTCCTGAATGTGACATCTGCCTCTACGGGATGAGTGATGAATGTGTGATCCCCAGAACTGACTGGGACTACGGGCAACCATGCGTGCTGACACTTCATTCAGAGTCTATGGGTCTAATGGCAACAGCTGAGAGCGGTGGCTAAGTGACCAAATGTAATTTGTGCCAAAACCCCCTTTAAATACAGACCCCATAATTAGTTCTCCATATCAAACCTCCTAACAAAATCCAGACCTCCAAATAAGTACATACTGCATGTGAACCCCTGAAGTAATACAAACCCCAGACCAGACCCCCCCAAATAAAGGCAGAGCCCTGTCCAGAACCCCTAAACCAATACAGACCTCCAGATAAGTATCCACTTCACGTGAACCCCTGAACCAATACAGACCAGACCCTCCTAAATCAGTATAGACCCCAGACCTCCTAATAAGTACAGTCCCACCTAAAGTAATAAAGACCCTACACAAGAGCCTGAAATAAATGCAGACCCCCTGAACAAAATGTATTATCTTTCCCTCATCTCACTCAATCCCCCCACAGACCTGTCTATCACAGTCAGCGTCTGCCCGCTCTCCCTGGTCACACAAGTCCGCCACCTTTGGGTAACCTTCAGTTCTGCTCTGTCCTTCAGACCGCACATGTCCACCTCCTGACGCCTCCAACTCAGGAATATCTCCCACATCCGCGTATTCCCAAACAAGGAGTCTGCAAAAATGCTGGTACATGCCCTCATCATCTCCCGCCTAGACTACTGCAACATTCTCCTCTGTAGCCTTCCATCTAGCACTCTCACACCCCTCTGCAGGAAGGGAGTTCATGAGGAGACATGAAGTACAGAGAGGACGGACTGTGGTAATGGAGACTGCAGACAAGAGCTGCTGCTCATTAGTCACACCTCATCATGGACTCCATAACTACAGAGATTCAGCTGAAGATCTTATCATCTGTATTCAGGATCATAATCCCTGACAAGTAGAGCAGAGAGGACGATGAGGCAGCTCTTTACCTCAGTGATGTGAAGTAACTTGTCCTGCTGTGTGATTAGGACAGGTTCTGTGTGCACTAATAGGACAGCGGCCATTTTGTTTCTCCTAATGATTGCTCCCCAGACAAAACCAACCATTATAACTAATGAAAGGTATTTGTGAAGTAATATTTAAGTATTTTCATTTTCTTAATTCCTGGAGAACCCCTTAAAAGTAATACAGACCTCAGACCATCCCAAATAAATACAGACGTAGACTCAACCCCTTGAACGAACGCAGTCCCCAGAACAAGCTCCCAACACGTAATAGGCGTCCATTTTTTTTTAATAATCCTAAAGATGCCAAATTATCAGAATTCATACTGCGGAGAGGACATCATTCATATAAGTGTAGATTCATTGTTCACCTCCGTCAGAGATGATGGATTCCTCAGCGGAACCGATTAGACCCCATTTTGCCATTGGGCACGGTTGGCTCCCGTCATGTGGAAGATCCAGAAACCTGCTTTGGAGTTCTTATATAGAGAAGCCTCAGACGTGATCCTGTTTTATTTCAGGGACTGTGAGCCTCATCTGAGAGTCCTCCACTGCCTGACGCCATGTATGCTCCCAGGAAGCTGGCGTTCTCCGTCCTCGGACGATGTCCTTGGCGTCATTGTCACCAGAGGAACAGCTCAGCAGCCACCAAGCTAAGTGTGCGTGAAGCTCTTGTGGCCAAAGTTGACAAAGGTGCAAAGAATATCAAAATCCAGGTAATTATATTTTCCTCTTCGGGATACACCCATAGACAATCCCACCAATAGTTCAGAAGTGAGGCTGCACTACTGATTCTGGACCCTAGCACCTTGGGTTAGATAAAGGGTTAATACTGAATATTGGTGTGACATAGCTTAGGGTCTAATAATTATATCCCTGGGGGGCTTTGTGGTTTATGCATATCATCCTGTGTGGCCCTGCTGGTCTATTGTAGTGAAGGGGTTAATGCCAGTATCCATGGTGCTCTAGTGTAGTGACAGGGCTACTGCCAGCATCCCTGGTGTTGTAGTGTAATGAAGTGATTAACTAGACCACCAGGACGCTGACATTAACCCCTTCACTACCCTACAACACTATGGGTGCAGGCATTAAAGGGGTTATCCGACCCCTTAAATGCCGCCCCCCCCCCATATGCCTGGGCCCCTCACACACAGTGTACTTACCTCGCTCCCCGGCACCCGCGTCACTTCGTCACATCTCCCTGTCGTGCAGATGAAAACATCCGGCGTCGGGGGTAGCCAATGGCAGGCGGTGATGGGTCCCTAACTTCACCCGCAATGCTAAAGAGGCTCGGCCCCATCACCGCCTGCCATTGGCTACCCCCGACGCCGGATGTTTTCACCTGCGTGACGAGGAGATGCAGCGGCGGCTGTGCAGGCTTCAGAAGCGACACAGGTGCCCCCGGCAAGGTAAGTACAATCTGTGTGAGGGGCCCGGGCATATGGGGTGAAATTTCAGGGGTCGGATAACCCCTTTAATGCCTGCACCCATAGTGTTGTAGGGTAGTGAAGGGGTTAATGTCAGCGTCCTTGGTGGTCTAGTGTATTGAATGGGGTAATGATAGCATCTCTGGCGGTCTAGTGTGGAAAGAGGGTTAAAGCCAGCATCCCTGGTGATCTAGCTTAATGAAAGGGTTAAAGCTGGTTAAAGACAGTAGCAATGTGGTGAAAGGGTTGAAGCCAGCATCCCTGGTGGGCTAGCTTAGTGAAAGGGTTAAAGCCGGTAATGCTAATATCCCAGGTTGTGTAGCGGAAAGGTTAATGCCAGTGTCTAGGGTGGTGAAGGGTTTCCTTCATACCTGGTGTCTAGTGACTGCTCATCTCTCCATGATCCAGTGTGTTCTAATGTTGTTGTAGTGTTGACAACCCCTCTAATCCTCTGACAACCAGCGATAACGTTTAGTTTTACTAAATGCAGCCGGTTTGGCCACTAGATGTCAGCACATGTGAACACTAATGTGTGTGTGTATGGTCATGTATGTTGTGCCCCCTCTTCTCACAGGGCTGGGTCCGCTCCGTCCGCTCACAGAAAGAAGTTTTATTCCTGCATGTGAATGATGGCACCTCACTGGAAAGCCTCCAGATTGTGGCCGAGCCGGGTCTTCAGAGCAGGTATGACACATGCAGACCCATGTATTATACTCCAGAGCTGCACTCACTATTCTGCTGGTGCAGTCACTGTGTACATACATTACATTACTTATCCTGTACTGATCCTGTGTTACATCCTGTATTATACTCCAGTGCTGCACTCACTATTCTGTTGGTGGAGTCACTGTGTACATACATTACTTATCCTGTACTGATCCTGAGTTACATCCTGTATTATACTCCAGAGCTGCACTCACTATTCTGCTGGTGCAGTCACTGTGTACATACATTACTTATCCTGTACTGATCCTGAGTTACATCCTGTATTATACTCCAGAGCTGCACTCACTATTCTGCTGGTGCAGTCACTGTGTACATACATTACTTATCCTGTACTGATCCTGAGTTACATCCTGTATTATACTCCAGAGCTGCACTCACTATTCTGCTGGTGCAGTCACTGTGTACATATATTACTTATCCTGTACTGATCCTGAGTTACATCCTGTATTATACTCCAGAGCTGCACTCACTATTCTGCAGGTGCAGTCACTGTATACACACATTACATTACTTATCCTGTACTGATCCTGAGTTACATCCTGTATTATAACTCCAGAGCTGTACTCACTATTCTGTTGGTGGAGTCACTGTGTACATACATTACTTATCCTGTACTGATCCTGAGTTACATCCTGTATTATACTCCAGAGCTGCACTCACTATTCTGCTGGTGCAGTCACTGTGTACATACATTACTGATCCTGAGTTACATCTTGTATTATACTCCAGAGCTGCACTCACTATTCTGCTGGTGGAGTCACTGTGTACATACATTACTTATCCTGTACTGATCCTGAGTTACATCCTGTATTATACTCCAGAGCTGTACTCACTATTCTGCTGGTGCAGTCACTGTCTACATACATTACATTACTTATCCTGTACTGATCCTGTGTTACATCCTGTATTATACTCCAGAGCTGTACTCACTATTCTGTTGGTGGAGTCACTGTGTACATACATTACTTATCCTGTACTGATCCTGAGTTACATCCTGTATTATACTCCAGAGCTGCACTCCCTATTCTGCTGGTGCAGTCACTGTGTACATACATTACTTATCCTGTACTGATCCTGCGTTACATCCTGTATTATACTCCAGAGCTGCACTCACTATTCTGCTGGTGGACTCACTGTGTACATACATTACTTATCCTGTACTGATCCTGAGTTACATCCTGTATTATACTCCAGAGCTGTACTCACTATTCTGCTGGTGCAGTCACTGTGTACATACATTACTTATCCTGTACTTATCCTGAGTTACATCCTGTATTATACTCCAGAGCTGCACTCACTATTCTGCTGGTGCGGTCACTGTGTACATACATTACTTATCCTGTACTGATCCTGAGTTACATCCTGTATTATACTCCAGAGCTGCACTCACTATTCTGCTGGTGCAGTCACTGTGTACATACATTACTTATCCTGTACTGATCCTGAGTTACATCCTGTATTATACTCCAGAGCTGCACTCACTATTCTGCTGGTGCAGTCACTGTGTACATACATTACTTATCCTGTACTGATCCTGAGTTACATCCTGAGTCTTTAAAGCGGCTGTTTCTTTGTGACATTGGTGGCATAGCGCTAGGATATGCCACCTACATCAGATAGGTGCATACTCCACCTCTGGGACCAACTCCTATGTGCAGAACAGACCCCCAAAGTGAAGTATAGCACACTGCGCAAGCGCACCCACCATTCACCGCTATTAGAGTTCTGAAAATATCCAATCGTGCTTGTTCAGCTATTTTTGGAACTCCCATAGCGGTGAATGGAGGGCGGCCACACATGGTTGGTGCACTCTCCTTCACTTTGGAGGCTCTGTTCTGGAGATAGGTGCAGGTCCTACCTCTGGGACCCGCTCCTATCTGACATTGGTGGCATATCCTAGCACTTTGCCGCCATTGTCTAAGATGAGACGACCCCTTTAAAGGCTTGCATTCTGCTCACGATTGTCTTCACCCTGGATGGTGTGATAATCTGATATAGGAAGAAGTAACTGCCCCCTGCTTTTTGCCCACAATCTTGCTGATGGCTTTCAGCTGGTTAACGGAAACCATCAGCATGCAATTTTTTTTATTTTATTTTTTTATACAGTGCAGTTAGTTTCGGCAGTTCGGTAGAAGTCAGTGGTGAGTTGGTGAAGAGCCCCAGCAAAAAACAGAATGTGGAGCTGAAGGCCGAGGAGATCCGTGTAATGGGAGACTGTGACTCCAAGGTATGAAGGGGCGATAGTGTGGGGATGCTCACGGCCCTTAGGGCACGTTCACTCGGTGCTCGTATTCTGCGGTGGAGCTGCGGCAGAAATCTTCTTGCATTTTCGCAGTCTTTTGGCCAACGGATCCTCATGCGGATTCGCTGTGTGGGCGTGCTCTACCTGGTGCAATGTCAGCTCTTTCCCCCCTCTCACAGCATCCAGCTGCACAGAAACTGAGGAGAGGACGTGATATCTCTAATATGTAATTGCGTTTTTTTTGTTTTGTTTTTTTTCAGGAATTTCCCTTTAAAATTAAAGAACATCACCCTCCAGAATACGTCCGCCAGTTTCCTCACCTCCGCTGCCGGACAAACACATTTGGTTCGTTACTCAGGGTCCGCAGTGAAGCCACGTCGGCCATCCACCAGTTCTTCAAGGTTCGGTCTGTGTGAAGTTGTGGGCTGGCTTCATGTTTAAAGGGTTTCTGTCACCAGTTTTTTCGGTATGAATCAGGCTGACATTAGAGATGTGCTAATGTCACCTGATTCCAAATATATATCTGTTTTATTTACTGGTGCCCCCATTTTTATATAAAATGAACTTTTATTTTATGCTAATAAGGCCTCTAGGTGCAAGGGGCGTTACCCCTGCTCCTAGAGGCTCTGTTGATTGACAGGACCAGGCAGAGAAGAAACACTCCATTCACCATAGCTTGCAAGGACCTTCAATGATGTCATGACAATGTGATCAGTCACATGGTTAGGATCACACAAACAGCCTGTCGCCTCCTAAACCATGTGACTGATCACATGGTCATGACATCATTGAAGGTCCTTAAAAGCTATGGTGAATGGAGTGTTTCTTCTCTGCCTGGTCCTGTCAATCAACAGAGCCTCTAGGAGCAGAGGTAACGCCCCTTGCACCTAGAAGCCTTATTAGCATAAAATAAAAGTTCATTTTATATAAAAATGGGGGCACCAGTAAATAAAACAGATATATATTTGGAATCAGGTGACATTAGCACATCTCTAATGTCAGCCTGATTCATACCGAAAAAACTGGTGATAGAAACCCTTTAAAGAATCCTTGAGGAGCGGCTGCTTACCTGAGCGGATCATCATTATTAAGATCTACTGTGTTCTGTATACAGCTGCTGTGCAAGTGACTGTGTCTCCATGGTTACAGACTACAAACAAGCCCTGTGTAGTCTGATCCTGCAGTCACCTGTAACTTTCTTAACCCATAACGGCGTTTTGTGCCCTTGGGTGTATGGAGTGGACCTCTGCAGTGACCCTGCACTGGCGGGGAGCGGCGATCGTGCCGCCCCCGTCATTTAACCCCTCAGGTGCCGCAATCAACGCTGATCGTGGCACCTGTGGATGCAGTTCCCTCTGCCTTGCGATCTGAGCCCCCGCAGTGAAATCTCGGAGCTCCAATCGGTTGCAATGGCACCCAGGACGCTTCTGAAGCGATCCCGGCCTGCCATTTCCATTTTTTTGTCATCTTGTCCCCCCCCCCCCAAAAAAAAATGTAATAATAGTGATCAAAACATCGTACATACAAAAAAATGGTATCAATAAAAACTACAGATCGATACGCAAAAAACAAGCCCTCCTACCGCTCTGTAGACCGAATTATAAAAAGGTTATGGCTTTATGTCAGAATATGGCGATGCAAAGAAAATTTAGATTTTTCAAAAAGTTTTTATTGTTTTTTAAGATTAGTAAAAAAAAAACGTTCAGGTTTGGTATCGCCACGTTCACATTGAGCCGCAGAATAAGAACATCAGGTCATTTTTAGTGCATAATGAATGCTGTGATGTCAAAAACCCCAAAACTTTGTTTGTTTTTTTTTTTTCAATTTTGCCACATAAAGATTTTTTTTCCCATTTTCTAATACAATACATGGTAAAGTAAGTGGTGGCATTAAATAATGCATCTTGTCCTGCCAAAAATAAGCCCTCATATAGGTAAAAAGAAAAATAAAAAAGTTATGGCTATTGGAACGTGGGGAGGAAAAATGAAAGAATGTAAAATTGAAAATAGGCCTGGTCTTTAAGGGGTTAAGTCTGTCTCCCTTCTACTGTCTGTCACGAAGAGAGGTCAAAGGGAGTGGCCGCAGGATGAAACTGCACAGGTCTGTGTAGGAGCTGTATACACAAAACGGTAGGGCAGTTTAATCAAGATTATTTGCAAGGTTGCCTTCCAAGTTCAACAGCGTGGAAGGAAAAAAACTATGCTTACATTCCCTTTAAACGGGTTGTGCCAAGTTATCCCCTATCCAATCAGATAGTGGATAACTAACTGTTCGCTGGGGGGCCGACCGCTGCCACCTCTACCGATCCGCTCTTGTGATGGAGAGGCAGGTTGTGCATGCGCACTGACGCTCTGTACATTCTCTGGGAGCGGCAAAAGTAGCCGTGGACAGTGCTCAGCTATCCCTGGCGCTCCCTTAGAAAATGAATGGAGCGGCAGTACACATGCACAACCTGCCTCTCCATCACAATGGGGAACCTGGCCCCCATTCTCAGGATCAATGTGGGTCCCAGCGGTCAGACCCACTGCGATCCGCTAGTTAGTGGCTATCCTGTGGGTAGGGGATAACTTGGCACAACCCCTTTAACTGGGACCGGCAGAGGCAGCCACAGTGCTTTTGTCTTCCTTCCTGGGTGCTTAGCAGTCTCTTAAAGAAGAACTCCCGACAAAAATTTTATTCCATGTCCTGCTAGAAATGTACATGATATAATCTGTGGTGAATGTCATTTTCTTACCAGTGTCTGAATTTTTGACTTATATTATCCTGAAGTTTCTTATCTGTGTCATGTGACCAGCAATTAGACTCACCAACTCACACATAGACTTATGTGTGGACAGGAAGTCTAATTCTCTATGTATTCCTATGAGACTGAAAGTGAGGCTCCCATAGGAATGAATAGAGCAGTTACTGGCTTCCTGTCCTGGGTCAGTTGGAGGTCAGGGAGTTGGTCACATGACCCAGCTACAATAAGAAGAGAGGTTTTTACTCACAGAAACAGTCACTGATAAGAAAATGACAATCACTACAGATTATATCATGCACCTTTCTAACAGGTCAGAGAATAAAAATCTTTGCGGGATGGCTTAAAGGTTTTGTCGGGCCTAGGAGCCCACTACCCCAATGGTCAGAACCTAAGCCCATTTAAAAAAAAAAAAACAGTGCCATTGCCCCATTCCTGGCCTCTTCCAGTCCTTACTGAAGTGGTGTAGTCCCTCTTGGTGACCTCTGCACCCAATCCCTGGCTTCAGCAGCCACATTTGGAAGAATGGCACGTCACTGCTAGGCCGCACAACCCGCCACACTGTAAGTATATAATGGCTTCTGGGTTTAACCACCAGGACCACCTGCCAGGTATGGTGGGTGGTCCATAAGAGGTCAAACTTTGCTCAGTACTCATTGAAATCAATGGATGATCCATATAAACTGCATTCCTCCAGTGTTGGAGTCACTCATTATAGAAGCTCTGGAGAATCAACAAGATCGCTATGGGGGTGTCAAATATTTCCTAAGTGAGGGGTTGTACAAGTCGCCACAGGCGTAGTAGTTATCCAGGAGGTGGGAAGTTTTTTTTTTTCCATAGATCTCTCCGTCATCCGAATTATCACGAATTGGGGATCATTATTATTAGCTGCAATTAGCCACTGTTACCACTAGGTGGCGCTGCTTTCCATCCAAATTTTTTATTGCACTGATAATTGATTGTCTATAAAGTACAATTCAACTATGGCAACTAAGATGTTATTAACCCCTTCTCGTTACCTAGTGATGCACCCCCCCCCATTCCTATTTACTGAGTGCTGTTAAATATATATATTTCCTCTGTCTAGAAAAGCAGAATGACAGACCGCAGGGGAGCTATAATGGTGTCCATGTTGATTCTTACCCAGTTTCCCCTCAGTAGTGATTAACCGATGACTGAATTGAACTCAACAGAAGAGATAGATCAGAGGATTTTATTTACTGTGGATTTTTTTCCGAGCTGTATTTGTCAGTGTGACCACAAGGGGGTGCTCCATACATAAAAATACACTGCTCATATCACCAGCATCCATGATGTCACTGTACCGGCGATTATGTTCCACTGTGTAATTTTACTCTCTGTGTTCTCTCCGGTGATAGAGTAACGGATACGTTCACATCCACACCCCCATAATTACCTCTAACGACTGCGAGGGCGCCGGAGAACTCTTCCAGGTAGAGGTAGGTGTGAAAAGAGACATTAAAGGGACAGCGACCCTGCGGTCCATCTCCCCTCCATATGCTTTGCAGGTTTTTGTTCCCTGTTATCAGGCGGGAGAGGGGCTGACTGTGGTGCTGAATGACAGTATTGCCATAGAAAGCGGTTGGATGATGTCTATGTTTCCAAAATGGGGTCTGATTGGTTGATGTGGGTGATGGAAAACATAGGGCAGAACTAAAATGGAACAGTTGCCCATAGCAAAAAGTCAGATGCCAGACAATGGTGCCCCCTAGTGATGGGCCAGTGACGTAAAGGGAATGTGTCATCGGTATGCCCCATTATGGACTGTCCCTCTTGGCCCCTCTAGGTGCTGCATCAATAATTCACCACCGGGGGGCACCCTCTTACCTACAATTTTTTTTAATTTCTCCATATCATAGGCTTCAAACCGAGACGGCACACAGGAGGATGGCGGCTTTTTTGGAGTCCCCGCTTTCCTTACTGTGTCTGGACAACTACACCTGGAGATCATGTCAGGGTAACGCACTTATTTTAAAGAAATTTTGGAAACCTCACTGAGTAAGGCCTTAGATGCGGCCCCTGACTCTATCTAAGGGCCACATATTACATTCAGCATGTTGTGTTTGCATCAGCGACTTGGCTGGACTTTCATGACCACGTTCCAGGTGGCCAGCTTTCTATGGCTTGGACCTCGGTCTGTGTAGCAGCGTCAGGGGTGGACTGGCCATAGACCCTACAGCAGGGCTGGCCAACCTGAGGCTCTCCAGCTGTTGCAAAACTACAACTCCCAGCATGCCCAGTCTGCCTACAGCTATCATCCTACAGCAGGGCATGGTGGGAGTTGTAGTTTTACAACAGCTGGAGAGCCTCAGGTTGGCCAGCCCTGCCCTACAGGGAGATTTCCTGGTGGGCCGATGCCCAGATAGCCGCCTAAGCCCTCTTCATGCCACTGGCCAGTTACATAACAATCTGATGACCTCAGCATTAATTAACCCCTTAAGGTCCCTAAACATGGCACCCAATCGCGCGTGCAGCGGGCGCCATAGCCGCCGGGTTTTTGCTATTTTAAATAGCAGAGACCCGCGGCACATGTATGCAATTACTTCCGTTGTCCCTGACTAATTGTATTGCCCCACCTTCTTTCAATTTGGACCCACCTACAACATGGGGCCACTTTTAGGTTTGTTTCCAGGGCCACTTTAAAGGCTATGGACACCTTCGGAGGCAATTCTTTTATGATTGCATGTTACTCATTTTTGGCTAAAAATCTTTTTTTTTTAGTTGGCCTTAAAAAAAAAATATTGAGTCGTTCTGTCATAAAGGGTTAACTGTTTTTCTAGCTGTGTGACTGGTACTTTCACTAATAATCCTTATCTCTAAACTGCTAACAGGTCATAAATACTTATGTAAAGGGGTTATCCCATGTAACGAAGTTTGAATTATTTTGTTGTCCATGCCACTACATGCAACTTACCAAATACATGTGATTATCGATTCTTCCTCCTTTTCTTTATATCTGACCTTCTTTCTCATCATTGTTTACTTTCTGTGGGACAACCCCTTTAAGCCACATTCTTATCAGTAAGATAAGGATTGAGCTTTAATGAGTGTTTAGGAGGTCAGAGAGCAGAGATAAGGAGCCCCTCAGCTTCTAGTCTGACGGAAAAGACAAAAAATCCAAAGGGTGCTACTAGAGCATCTCAGCTCTGTACAGAAAAAATGACGCCATATTTTTTTTATAAAGACCAATTTAAAAAATAATTTTTAGCTCAAAATGAGTACAATGCAAGAATAAAAAAAATTGCCCCCAAAGGTGTCCATAGCCTTTAAACTCCCAGTCAGCGTGGTCCGTGAGGTCAGACCCTTCACTTATACTTTTATGAACTGTCTAATTGATAACCTCTATTGTATTTTAGGGGGTTCAGGAAAGCCTTCACCTTTGGCCCCACATTTCGAGCAGAAAATTCCCAAAGTCGGAGGCATCTGGCCGAGTTCTACATGGTGGAAGCAGAAGTCTCCTTCACAGAAGGCTTGGAGGACATCATGCAGGTTGGAGCTGGGAGGGGTCCTGGGACCTTCTTCTGTCAAGTTGTAAAAAAATCATCTTTAAGTGTTGCATCTGGTAAAACTGGATGACAACGGATATGGCCGACAACCATTGCCAGCCAGCTTTCTAAAGATTTCTGAACGGTAGGTCTGTGCAGCTGAAAAACAGGACAGATCTACCCTTCAGGAGTCTGGGGAAGGGCTATTCCTTTACTAGGATTTTCCACCACTTGATGATTGGTGGGGGTGTGACCTCTAGGACCCCCTCCCCCCCAGTTCTGGCGGCAGTAGTGCTGGTTTAGCGCTGCTTCCCTTTTTCCTCAGCACAGCTGTGCCCGGTTACCTGCTGTGTAGGGATCTGCAGTCCCATCTTAGTTTACATGGCAGGCTGCAGTTCCCTGCACAACCAGGTGGCGGAGTGTGGAGAACACAGCTCTATACCGGCACCGCAGCCCCTTCGTCTGATTTCAGGCCCTCTGGCAGCCGCCTACAGCAGTTGTCATGACCCACCCAGGAACCTGTGCAGGAAATAACTCACATTTATGTCCTGTGCAGATTCCCAGGCCGTGCCAACCACTACCCTAGCTTTAATCTCCTTTCTTCTTCTAGGTGATGGAGAATCTATTTAAAGACACAACCACAACGTTACTGTCTAATTGCCCTGACGAGATGAACCTTTTCTTTAAACATGTGTCCCCGGGACAGCAGGTAGGTCATGTAGGTAGGCATGTCTGTACATTGACTCTATAGCCCAGTGATGGCTAACCTCCGGTGAAACCACAACTCCCAGCATGCTCCATTCATTTTTTGAGAAGTTTTGAGAACAGCCAAGGAAGTGTGCATCTTGGGAGTTGTAGTTTTACCACAGCCGGAGCGCCGGAGGTCAGACATCACAGCTATAGCCCATTGATTTGAATGGACACCGTGTAATACTTCATTTCGCCAGTGGCGGTGCTGTAGGGAAGGTGAATTTCCCCCACAGATTACAGCTGATCACTATGGGTCCCAGGAGATGGAAAGAAGTCAGACCAGTCAGAAGCAGCAGGTGAATCCCGGGAGTCGATTTCTCCACATGAGTATATGGAGCAAAGAAGTACATACAAGCACATACGTCCCCAGGAGTAAAAAGCACCATGTTCATGAAGAGGCACATATGTGTCGCCGTATACTTTTTATGTTTCAGTCGCCGGAGCTGTGTTTCCCCTCTTAGGGATCTTGATCCTGCGATCACTACGATTCACTGCGGTACTTCTGTATTGCAGCGTATTGTGCTTTTACCGCTATCCAATATAAACCCTGCCTCTGGTACGAAGATGGCCGGCCTGCCATGATAATCCATAGTCAGAGGAAGGGGGCACAATTAGAGGACAGAGAAGCCCCCTCTCTTTCTCTAACCACCAGTCCCATAATCAATGTCATAGGAGAAACTAAACTGCCAGGATCAGAGTTATTTCTGATCCCGGTCACTGCAGGCGGGTATCCTCTGTATTAGGCCCCGTATGAATGAGGCCATATCTATCTCGCAATATTGCGGAATAGATGCGCCCCCGTTCATCTCTATGGCATGTGGGGAGCTGCTGCACGGAGCTAGCTCCATATGAAGCATGTCCTATACTTGTCCGTACGTGCGGACAAGTATAGGCACTTTGAATGGGGCCGCCTGGCATGTGTTCCAGAAATGCGGGACACACGCTGGGTGGCCCCCGTATTATTGCGGACCCCCATGTGAACGGGGCCTAAGACAGCCATGTATAGAGCTGGCTCAGCTCCTGAGCCCCCGACGTGTCCCTGTACCATGATGTCACAGAAGGGTTAAAGTCGTTCACATCTCGGCTGCCGGCAGCAAGGTTTTCTTAGTAATGGATATGTTTGTTTTGTCGTCTAACCTGTCAAACATGTCAGATAAGCGGCCATCGAGAAGTGGCTCACCTCTCAGACCTGCTGCTAGCGCGCTTGTTCCTGGACCTCTGTGTGGCATGATGACCCCCAATGCTGTCCTTCATTAATAGCATCATCACTATAATCACCCCATATGCCAGCCACAGCTACTCCCAAAATATGTCAGCCATGGATGCCTCCAAAATCATACGCCAACCTCAGATGTCCTCAGAATGATATGCTAGTCATAGATGCCCACAAAAATGCCAGCCAAGAATGCCCCCAAGATACTATGGCAGCCACAGATACCCCCAAAATAATAAACGTTGTACTCCCCACGATCCCCCAATGAGCGCTGCTATTGAGCCCCTACACAGCTGGCATCCTGATGACGTCATCGTAGCCTGCGCCTCTGCTCGGTCTCGGTGCTGTACGCTACAGGTCTAAAGCAGCCACAAGATGGTGCCCTACCGCAGAGTTCAGCTGTAGGGCCGTCCTGTGGACGCCACCATGTGAGTGTGGCCCGTGACCATCACCCCTCCTCCGCCTGCACACCTGCTAGCTACACCACCACTGGGACCTGCACCTATCTGGTAAGGGCAGCCGGCAAAGTCCGCATGTGAGGCTGCGCTCTCCGTTCATTTCTATGGGGCCATGAAAATAGCCAAGTGCTGGCTCGGCTATTTCCATCGGCCGAAAGAAATGAATGGGAGCGTTGGCCGCGCAAGCGCAGTATCCTCCCGTTCACTTCTATGGGGGCAACGCTTGGTAGTGGCTCCATTCCCAGCAGTGGGACCCGCACCTATCGGACAATGGGGACATATCCTAACCCTATGCCCCCATTGTCTCAGATGAGAATACCCCTTTAATGATAGAATTGTGCAGAGGGCACAATATTCATTGGGGCAGATATAGCAGCGTTTTGCGCCGCTTTTCTGGAATAAAAAAAAGGCACAAATTATGGCGCAAGCCGAACATGCACCATATTTCAGGACTTTTAACTTCTAAAGTGTCAGTAAAAGAGGGTGGGGCTTAGCAGGAGGGACGGGACCTCTCACTGCCCGATGGATTTGCTGGTGTAAATGGTAGTTACGAGCACGTGTTTGACTAATTTGATGACTTTTTCTCCCTTCTTCACAAGGGCCGGCTGGAGAGAATGACAAAGAATAAGTTTATTGTGTAAGTAAGAATTCATTGAGTTTCATCCTTGCCTACCAATGCCTATTTGGTTAGACAGGGCCTGCTGCAAAGGTATATGGGGCCCTTGTCTTACACCGCCTCAGCTTGACACATGGGGGCCTCATTTATCAAAGCTTTTTTTGTTGCCCCTAGCAGCCAATCAGAGCTCAGCTTTCATTTCTCATATTGCTGTAGTGCAGTGAAAGATGTGATGTGATTGGTTGCTATGGGCAACCAGGCCCTGCAATGTACCCAGACTTACCCACTGATACTGGCCCTGGTATGGACTACATTAATTTGCCCCAAAGTGGAAAACCAATGCTAGAATCATCTCAGACCATACAGTTTGCTTCAGTTTTATGGACACCCCGGGTGTGTGACACTAGGGCAGTGGTTGTGCCTTCTCTGTAGACACCTGTACCCCATAGAGGTCACAGGCATTGTCTGTGCCTAAAAATCAGCTCACATGCGGTGCATCATAGGAGAAAGCGTTTCCGAGAAGTGCTGTATAGTAATGTGGTGATTCTATGGGGAGTTACAGAATTTTGGATGCAGCTTTAGATGTGAATGGAGTAGAAGGTATAGATCAGTCCATGACAGACACACAGTGGGATGGATTTACTGATCCAGTCTAAAGCTGGCCATACATTTGAGACAACGATCGGCCGCATTGTAGCCAATCAGTCGTCTGTGGGATCGTTCATACAAATGATACCACCAGCAACATGGCAGACTAAGGGCTCATGTCCACGACTATTTTTGGTCTTATGCAGAACCATTCACTTCAATGGGGTCACACACAAAAAAAAAAAACGCATGGCCGTTCCGCAAACCAATAGAACATGTCCTATTATTGTCCGCATTACAGACAAGGATAGGACTGTTCTATTAGAGGCCAACTGTTCCATTCCGCAAAATATGGAATGCAGCCATCCAGTATCCGTATTTTTGCGTAATACCCCAGGCCTACAGTTCCCTGTGTGTGTATGTGTGTGTATATATATATATATATATGTGTGTGTTAAGCCCCCCCCCATGGTGCCCCCAGTATAAAAAAATGTGCCCATTGTCTTCCCTGTAGGTATAATGGTCCCCAGTTTAGATAATGGTCCCCTTACAGGCAAGGGCTCCATAGGAAATACTACACAGCAGCCTCCTGTCATCCACAAAGACAGGGGCTGCTGCACACAAGCTCTGGCTCCTCCGATCGCCACACGGGGGAGTCGGAGCATAACCAGAGGAGTGTACAGCGCGGAGTGTTTCAGCGCTCTCCGATGCCTTGGTCCGTTTTGAGGGGTTAAATGTCTACGATCGGCATTACCGCTGATTGCAGACATTAGCCGCCGGTGTCTGCTGTAGGAAACAGCAGGCACCGGGTTGCTATGGCACCCATAATAGTACGTCACATGTCAGGAAGGGGTTCATCTTAGGCGTAGAAACACGTTGAATTGGCACTAGGGAATGAGCTTCCTGAGATAGTACCTCGGTCTCTATTAGTGATAGGAGATAGAGGGGATTCTTGATATTACAAGAGCGGCCTGCGCTGCCCAGCAGCCCACACCCGCACACCTAACAGGGTGGCTGGGTGGAGGGGTTGGCTGGTTGTGATGCGTGCGGCGACCACTTCCGGGATCACGTGCCATACATTGTACGTGTGATCGTCATCTCCTGGGGTTAGAACAAGCAGCACATACCTGAGTCTGAATCTCTCACCACAGCACCAGCCAGAGAGTCAGGCTCACGCATGCGCTGTACATCACTTGCACAATGTACGGCACGTGATCCAGGAAGTGGCTGCCACAAGGGATCGCGGCTCAACCCGGACAACCCCATTAATCCCTAGCGACCAGAATGACCAGGCGCTTTCTTATGATTTTACACACCTGGTGATTTTCATCGCCATATTCTTACCGTTTTCTAATAACGGATGGAGCGGCGCTCCGGGGATCTTTAGTCTGATCCATACTTCTCCACAGCTTTGTCTCTGTTTGGAGGCTCCTTGGTCTTCATGCGGCTTGATTAGTAGTGTTATAGACTCCGCGACCTTCCACATCATGTGACACGTCTTGTGGCACTTTAATTGCATCTTATTCAACTAATTATGTGACTCTGGAAGTTAATTGGTTGGACCAGACCTTATTTAGGAGTTTCATAGCAAAAAGGGGGTGAATACATATGCACTCGCGCGTTTCTTTTTTTTTTTTTTTTTTCTTATTCCCCTGTAACACGTTGGACGGCTTTGTCAGATCCACTAGATTAATTCCAGGTTGCATCTAGGGCTGCAGCTATCAACTATTTTTGTAATCTAGTACCCCCCCATGCCATCAGCTGCCCCCCTAGTGCCTTCAGCTGCCCCCCTAGTGCCTTCAGCTGCCCCCCTAGTGCCATCAGGCTCCCCCCCTAGTGCCATCAGGCTCCCCCCTAGTCCCCTTAGCTGCCCCCTAGTGCCATCAGGCTCCCCCCCTAGTGCCATCAGGCTCCCCCCCTAGTGCCATCAGGCCTCCCCCTAGTGCCATCAGCTGCCCCCCTAGTGCCTTCAGCTGCCCCCCCTAGTGCCATCAGGCTCCCCCCTAGTGCCATCAGGCTCCCCCCTAGTCCCCTTAGCTGCCCCCCTAGTGCCATCAGGCTCCCCCCTAGTGCCATCAGGCTCCCCCCCTAGTGCCATCAGGCTCCCCCCTAGTGCCATCAGCCTCCCCCCTAGTTCCTTCAGCTACCCCCTAGTACCTTCAGCTGCCCCCTAGTGCCATCAGGCTCCCCCCCTAGTGCCATCAGGCTCCCCCCTAGTGCCATCAGGCTCCCCCTAGTGTCATCAGGCTTCCCCCTAGTGCCTTCAGCTGCCCCCTAGTGCCTTCAGCTGCCCCCTAGTGCCATCAGGCTCCCCCTCTAGTGCCATCAGCTGCCCCCCAGTGCCATCAGCTGCCCCCCCCCAGTGCCACCAGCTGCCCCCCCCCCCCCCCAGTTCCATCAGCTGCCCCCATAGTGCCATCAGGCTCTCCCTAGTGCCTTCAGCTGCCCCCCCTATTGCCATCAGGCTCCACCTCAGTGCCATCAGGCGCCCCCCCACCGAGCCATCAGCTGCCCTTCCCCAGTACCATCAGCTGCCCCCTCAGTGCCATCAGGCTTTCACCTAGTGCCATCAGCTACCCGCCTAGTGCCATCAGCTGCCCCCATAGTACCTTCAGCTGCCCCCCTAGTGCCTTCAGCTTGCTCCCCAGTGCCATCAGCTGCCCCCTCAGTGCCACCAGCTGCCCCTAGTGCCACTATCTCCCTCTCCTAGCCATGTCCCCAGCGCCAGTGAAATAAGGCCCCATTCAGATGACCGTGTTTCACTGTACGGCGGCGGCCTCAGGAAGCGCACGGCGTCATAGGCAACCGATGCTCCCGTCCTCTGGGGCAGCACAGGCCAGGCTTTCACGGCCCGTATACGGCCATGAAACACGGTCGTCTGAATGGGGCCTAAAATACGTACTTCTCCTGTAGGGGCTCCGCTCCGTAGCTCATCCATCTTCTTTTCCACGCACTGTACTGTCGTCCTGACGTCATTCAGTGTCAGGGCATAGTACGCACTATGTCCTGACGATGTGTCAGGATCCAGTGCAGCACGGTGTCAGTCGGCGGGTGACCATGGAGTGGTGAGTAATAGCAGGTGCTTCACTCGCGCTCTGTGGTCACATGACACAAACAAATGCTCGAGGCAAAAAATTTGCATTGAGGATTTTTTTGTGTCGAATTACTCGATTCAATCGAGTAATCGTTTCAGCCCTTGTTGCAACTAAACAAAGACACCAAGGGTAGGGGGTGAATACTTTCACAAGGCGCTGTAGCCGGAGGTATGAGACTGGGACAAGCTCACGTCCGCTCACTGCTCCCCCCACCCCCCGGCCGGTGATGACGACTATCAGGGAAGCACATTCAGTCCCTGACAGTAATTGAGGTGCAGTTAAGACAGTAATTAGGCAGAGCTGGACTGGACCTAAATCCCCTAATTGTCACCCAGGAAAGTGCAGCCAATTAAGCGAAAAACACAGAGGAAGAGGGGCGCAGACGTCTCAAAATATCGCTTCTGTGGAGAAGACGTCCCGTGTAATTACCACTCGTTTCTTACAGACTGTTCTTTCTCTCTTCCCAGAATGTCTTATACCGAAGCCCTAGAAATTCTCAAGAAAGCGGCGACTTCATTTCAGCACAAAACCGAGGTGGGTGAGAGGTCTGAAAATGACAGCGGTCGCTTTTGAAATCACGTAAGGGGGCCGCGTATTTGATAAGCAAGAGCCCATAGGACCGTCTGGGGGTGTTACGTAAGACGTGGCATGCAGAAGTGAAACTGACGCTGACACTCCAAGTGTCTTGGAGTAAGCGGGATCAGGGAAAGTGTCCTCTTCTGTATATTCAAAATCAGATCGGCGGGGGTCCCATTCACTTCAATGGGGGTCTCCTTCCTGTTTAAGTGAATACTACAGAGCCGTCCCATACAAGTGACCTATAATTACACCGTCCAACAGTGCTGAAAAGGTATTGTTCGTGCTGATTTCTATTAGTGATATCTTTCTCTATCCTGAACATATTGCTGTCATTTTGGTATTGTCTGAAAGCTTGGAATGTCAGCTTTCAAACAAGACCAGTTGCATGTTTCTAGCTGCTACCATTCAGGAGGTAGCAGCATCTAAAGCAGCCCTCCCCCCCCCAGTTAGCTACTTTTCCCACTGCTGAAGCTCCACTCTGGCAAAAGAGTTAGAGGGTTAATATTCCTGGTGATCTAAAGTAGTGAAGAGGTTAATGTCAGTATCCATGGTGGTCTAGGGCAGTGAAGCAGTTAATGTTGGCAAGCTGGTGATCTGGGGGATTAATTCCAGTATGCCTCTGGTCAAGAGCAGAAAAAGGGTTAAAGGGGCTGAATATTTTTTTTAGCTTCTAACTATTCAAATGTAAGGGGTTTACAATTCACTTCCATCATCTGCAGTGTCCCCTTTCTCAGATTTCACTGAGGGTCACATGACCTGTGATGTCAGCTTCTCTCCCTGCTCTGGTGCTGTTTCGTGTACAAGCCTGGGGAGCAGGTCTGTGCACGAGACATCACTGTGCTGGCCACACCCCCTGCACTATGTTGGCCACACCCCCTGCACTGCCGTCTGCTGATGTCTGCCCTGTGTCTCCTTTCCCACTGGATTCTTCAGGAAAGCTTAACCCCTTCAACCATCAGCAGTACAGACTCAGGGCTGGAGGCTTTGCTGAGCAGCTGCAGGCAGTGAAGAGACAAATGCTGAGCACAGAATCTTTCCTCCTGCAGACACAGAGCTGACAGACTGGAGGAGGTATGCAGAGCATTGCACAAGAACAGGTAGAGGGAAGATGCTGTGTGTATCAGCAGTGTCATTATACAGCTGGGACTTGTAGTCCTACACATACAACATGCTGCTGAGTATCCCAGCAGGCAGACATGTCACTCAGGGCAACACTTGTATTTACTCCCTTTGCAGAGCAGGGGGAGGGGCACAAATATTCATGAGGAAAACCTCAGAGATTGTTGTTATTGCAGGTAAACAAAGGCCAGAACGAAGGAAATGAGGAAATAGATTTTTTTTTTTTTTTTTGCCTGAAACTTGCTTAGCTTATGTATATATTGCTGACCATCAGATTTACAGTACTATTTTTCTTATATAACTCCGACAACCCCTTTAATGTTAATATTCCTGGTGGTCCAAGGCAGTGAAGGGGTTGATGTCAGTATCCAAGGTGGTCTAGGTCAGTGAAGTGGGTAATATCAGTAAACCTGGCGATCTAGGGGATTCATTCCAGTATCATTGTGGTCTAAGGTAGTTTAGGGGTCTATGTAAGGATCCCTGGTGGCCTAGGGCAGGTCCCTGCAAGAGTTAGTGCTGCACACCTGTGGCCCAGTGGGCGGCCCACCGATGGTTCAGCTTCCGGTTTCCTCATTGCAGAGAGAGGACAGAGTAGCTATAATTGAGAAGGCTTTCTCTGGGTGATGATGGCGACTGAGCTGCGTGACCACTTTGAGATATATAATAAGGACAACAGATCAATCAACAGCAACTTGCTGATGGTTTCCAGACAAAAACATTCATCTGCACTTCCCTGAGTAAAAATACGTAACTGAAAAAGTAGTGAAACCCTAAACATAAAGGTAATAAAGACGCAAAAGATGCTGCAGGGTTTGTGTGTGGTGATCTAGAAGACTGAGCGCTGTCTCTCCTTGCAGTGGGGATGCGACTTGCAGACGGAACACGAGAAGTATTTGGTCAGACACTGCGGCGATGTCCCCGTGTTCGTCATCAACTACCCGTATGACCTCAAGCCATTCTACGCCCGTGACAATGAAGACGGACCTCAACGTACGGTAAGTGATCGGGTCTTATGTTTCCTCCCTCTGTTCCTGCTCTGGGGGCAAATGGAAAGACAATTACACAGGACTGCAGGCTCAGACTACACAGGGTTTGTTTGTAGTCTGTAACCATGGAGACACGTAGATCTGCATAGCAGCTGTATACAGGAAACTGGGCTTTTTTTCAATACAGATATTTTGTGAAGTTGCTTCATTTTTTTTAATTTTTCAAGCAGTAGAGCAATAATTTGGTTATAAATGTGGGCATTTAAATAAAATAAATTTAATGGATTATAACGCAATTAAAGTCCTCCTAAAGCGAGAAATAAAAATGCAAAAAAGCAACATTTTGGGTAGGGCTGTATGAAAAAAATAGGTTCAAAGTGACATTAAACACCAGATTTGAAAAACCTTGCAGTATGTTATATTTAGCAATATATATATATTTTAGTATTTGTAAATTTACATCAGTTGTTCAGTATAGTAATTCCCCTATTGCTTACTGGAAACCGTCAACAAGTAGACTTGATAGCAGTTGGTGACTGATCGTGGCTTTTTCTACCTTTATTATGAACACCCAGGACCTACAAGCTTATGAACCCTTTTGACCTCCATGATCCAGATACCAGCAAATTATCTGATAAGGTGCTGGGAGTGATTACTAATGCAACTGCAATCTTCTTAACCCTTTAGTTAAGGGTAATTCCCATCTCGGACAATGGGGGCATATCGCTAGGATATGCGCCCATTGTCTTATAGCTGCAGGTCCTCACACCTATATCAAGAACGCAGCGGGGAAATGAACAGAGGGCGCACTGCGCATGCGCAGCCGCCCTCCATTCATTTCTATGGGGTCGCTGAAAATAGCCGAGCACTGGCTTGGCTATTTCCGTCTGCTACATAGAAATGAACGGGAGCGGTGGCCGCGCATGCGCAGTGCGCTTCCATTCATTTCTATGGGAGCAGTGCCTGGTGGTGGCCGGATCCTGGGAAACCCGGGGTCCTCCAGGCACAGCGCTCCCCGCTCTGTTCTCGATATAGGTGCAGGGACCCACACCTGTCAGACAAAGGGGGCATATCCTAGCGATATACCACCATTATCTAAGATGGGAATACCCCTTTAAGTGTGACAAACGGAGAGCACATATCTACTGCCATTGTTAAAGGTGATCCCATGAAGTAAAAACCCTTGCATCGCCCCCTAGGGGGTCACTGGAGGCTGAGTAGGGGGAAGAGATGACAGTAACAGACTGTGGTCTGACTTCCTGCTCTCGTTTGCAGCTTCCCCTCCCTCCTCTCCCCTACTTAGACACAGAACCAGGAAGTAAACCGTTTCATACTGCCCTACTTCAAATAAGTGCTGCCCCCCAAATATTGAACCTAGGGTTTTGGGCCTGGTGTCACTTGAAAGGTAAGATCCTGGGCTCCTTATTAATACCAACCCCTTTTTAAGCACAATCGGTGGGACCGGCTTCTCTACCGACCACGACCGTCAACCAGCAGTGGCCACTGCAGGGAAAATGTAGCTTTACAATGCATGGACGTTTGGGGTCCACCGGATAGGTGTCCAGTTGGTGATCGGTGCGGGGGTCCTCCTTTCTATGTTGTACATGATACTCAATTACACATGGACATGCAAATGACCTGATTATAATACGAATAATTAACGCCTGCCTTGGACATTTGGGCGCTTGTGGGTTATTGTTGAAAAACCTAATATTCACTCACAACAGGCACCATCATACACTCTAAACTAAAGAAAGATGCTTAATAAGTATGGTAGAGTAGTCAACAGCAACTTGCTGACTGTTTCCAGTCGTGAAATAAGGGAAAATAGATGACCAATGTGAATCAATAGGGGAGCATTGTTAGACTTGGGTGAAGTTGAAGCCATTGTGTAGCTTTCAGCTGTCTCACCTGCACTGATTTAGGACTCATGCACACGACTGTATGTATTTCGCAGTCTGAAAAAAACGGATCCGCAAAAATAAACGGATGACGTCCGTGTGCATTCTGTATTTTGCGAAATGGAACAGCCGGTCCCTAATAGAACAGTCCTATCCTTGTCTGTGATGCAGACAATAATAGGATATGTTCCTTTTTTTTTTTTTTTTTGCAGAATGGGCATACGGAAACAGAATGCACACGGAGCAATTTCCGTTTTTATTGCGACCGCATTGATATGAATGGTTCCGCATATGGTCCGCAAAAAAACTGAGTGGACACGGAAAGAAAATAGGTTCGTGTACATGAGCCCTTACTCTGTGTTGCCCCATACTTGAGGATACAAGAGTATGTTAGAGCTGTCAACAGCAGCTTGCTGACTGTTTCCAGACATAAAATAAGTGAAAATAAATGATTAGAGCCAACGTTAATCAATGGATATTTGGGTGCTTATAGGTTACTGTTGAAAAACCTAAAACTCCTTCACAACAGGCACCATCATAAGCTCTAAACCAAATAAAGATGCTTAATAAGTATGTTAGAGCTGTCAACAGCAGCTTGCTGACTGTTTCCAGACATAAAATACTTAAAAATAGAGCCAATGTTTTTCAAAGGGGGAGGGTCTTCGGACAGAGGACACATGGGTGAGGTTGAAGCTGTTATGCGGCTCTCGGCGGTCTCACCTGCACTGACCTGCTGTGTGTTGCCCCATAGTTGAGGACAAAAGTGAAAAAAAACACTTCTGCTAAAACAAGCGCCTGGTTTCCCATTTAGCAATTTCCCCAATCGACTCAAAAATTGCTTTACCGTAAGGAAACCACAAGCGAATACAAGCGGCTCTTAGAAGTGACTTCTGCTTGTGCGAGGAGACCTGCTGTAGTGAACGTTAGGATCGTGACCGCATCAGTGGCGTAACTAGGAATGACTGGGCTCCACAGCAAACTCCCTCCTCCTGTGCATCCATCACTCCTGCGGATAGTCAAGATCGCTCTCTAAGACCAGGCCGTTCAGGCGCTCTGTCCGTATTCTACACTGGATCAGAGGTAATTTGGACTATTAACCCCTTAGATGTCGCAGTCAGTTAAAGCTGGGCGATATGGCCACAAAAAAAATCTCAATTTTTTTTAAAATTTTGGACGATTCACGATTTAAATCTCGATTTTCTTATGTTATTAAAAATTTTAAAAAATAAATAAAAAAAGCCTACTGTGCCCCATCAGACCTCAGATCAGCCCACTGTGCCCCATATCAGCCCACTGTGCCCCCATCAGACCTCAGATCAGCCCACTGTGCCCCCATCAGACCTCAGATCAGCCCATTGTGCCCCATCAGACCTCAGATCAGCCCATTGTGCCCCCATTCAGACCTCAGATCAGCCCATTGTGCCCCATCAGACCTCAGATCAGCCCACTGTGCCCCCATCAGACCTCAGATCAGCCCATTGTGCCCCATCAGACCTCAGATCAGCCCATTGTGCCCCCATCAGACCTCAGATCAGCCCACTGTGCCCCCATCAGACCTCACATCAGCCCATTGTGCCCCCATCAGACCCCACATCAGCCCATTGTGCCCCATCAGACCTCAGATCAGCCCAGTGTGCCCCCATCAGACCTCAGATCAGCCCAGTGTGCCCCCATCAGACCTCAGATCAGCAGAATGTGCCCCCATCAGACCTCAGATCAGCAGAATGTGCCCCCATCAGACCTCAGATCAGCAGAATGTGCCCCCATCAGACCTCAGATCAGCCCACATTAGTGCCCCCTTGAGACCTCAGAACAGCCCACTAGGCCACCATAAGAATAAAATAAAAAAATCCCTTACCTCTCCTGCGCCGCGGCTCCGCTCCGGCTCAGTCTTCTTCTCCCGGTGCTGCACTGTCACCTGACTGCGTGCAGCGTCAGGTCAGAGTGCGCGCACTACGTCCTGACGCTGTACGCGGTCAGGACAGTGCAGCGCGGCCCCGGAGAAGAAGAGGAGCACCGGACACCGGAGCGGAGCCGCGGCGCAGGACAGGTGAGAGATTTTTTTTATTTTATCTGGTGGCCGCCATTTTAGGACAATCGAGTTCACGATTTTCCTAAAAAATAAAATCGTGAGGCTTTCAATTGGCGAATTAATCGAATTAATTTGATTAATCGCCCAGCCCTACAGTCAGTAGTGATCACTGAGGAAAGGCGCTCTCTAAGCCAATGAGTATCTCCTGCAACATGGTTACAGGATGGTCATGTACAAGAACCTATTAGACCCCGCCCAGAGGCTCTCTGACAGGCATAATACACTGCAATGCAGAAGTATTGCAGTGTATTGTAGAAGTGACCAAGAGATCTGATGTTTGTGACTGAAAAAGGAAGCGTAAAATATTTTTGATAAAGACAAGGATACGACACCTGACACCGCCACCCATCAGCTGTTTGAAGAGAAGCACTGCAGCCTCCTCAAAACATATCAAGCACTTCATTTGATTGGGACTGATCTTCGCCTGGACTATGTGACCAATGAATGTGATATCACCGGTCTAGGAAGAAGCAGCTCACCGGAGTGCCGCGGCCTCTTCAAACATCTGATCGGTGGTACTGCAGGGAGCCAGACCCCCCGACTGATCAGATACTGATGACTTATCCTGACGATAGGAAACGAATAGCAAGAAAAAGCACTCTGCAAACCAAATAAAGTACAATAATGCCATAGGAATAGAAAATATTCTGGTGCTAATGCTACACCTACTGTATTTTGTAAATTGGAGATTCTTGGCAAATATATTTTGTACAAAATTATTTGGGCCCGTCTGCCAAACGTCAAGACGATCTCTGTAAGACGGGAACCTAACACTAAATACTACCCGTTATGTGCCAGGACGGCCTCCATAAAATTCAGCGACCAGACCCAGCATGCAGGCTCCACATGCATGTTGGGTCAACTCTGCTTTTTATCATTTTTAGTGCCAGGTGAGGTATACAGTGGGCTCAGCATGCATGTTGGTACCTGCATTCCCTGGATTGAATGGAGGCCATTTTGGCACCAAAAATGCTAAAAAGCAGAGTGGACCCAGCATGCATGTGGAACCTGCACTCCCTGAATTTTATGGTGGCCATTGTGACACATAACAGGTAGCATTTAGTGTTAGGTCCCCGTCTTACAGAGATTGCCTAGACACTTGGCAGATGGGCCCAAATAATTTTGTACAAAAAACAAGACCTAAAAGACAAAGATACAGGAACTTTTCTTCATGTTATCACCCCTGTGACCAATTAAAGCCTGTTTCTGTCATCACCCCCCTGCACGGGCTCCAGTTGCCTTGCAGGGGGTATGCACAAACGTTTCTTCTTATGACCCCTCTTACCAACCATAGTCTCTACCTGTCATCTCTGTATCCAGCTCAGCCTCCTGTGACCCCAAGGGGTGATACAGGAACTTTCATATATGTTATTACCCTAGTAAGATATCACAGCCTATTACTGTCACCCATCTCCCTGTACAGCTTTCAGAGACCTCAGGGGGGGAGATACAGGAGCCTTTCTTCAAGATATCACCCCTCTAACATATGACAACCTCTGTTATCTTCAACCCTATACAGCCAACAGAGACCCCAGGGAAGGGGGGATATACAGGAACTTTTCTTCTTGTTATCACCCCTCTTACCAACCACAGCCTGTACCTGTCATCTCTGTGCCCAGTACAGCCTCCTGTGTCCCCCAACTTGTGATGCAGGAACTTCTCTTTCTCTTATTAGCCCTCTAACAGATTGCAGCCTATTACTGTCATATATCTCCCTGTACAACCGTCAGATACCCCAGAGGCGGGAGACACAGGAACATTTCTTCATATTATCACCCCCTTACTAATAACAGCTTGTTAGATTTATTTCCCCACTGTGACCTGGAAGATGTAGGGTGGGATTTTCTTCTACCAAATGGATGGAGAAGAAGAGTAGTTGCATATGTAATCACCCCTTGTGCTTAACCAGGACATTCAGTGACATCTAGATGGACATCTTTAATTTCTTTTGTTCTGGTGATACAGACATGTGACATGTGCAAGCTCTGCACATCCTGCATTTGCATTTTTAGGAAGTATTGTATGTCAAAATGGTTCCTAAACTCTTGGCAGCAAAGGGATTAAAGGGGTTATCCCATGAATAATGTAAAAAATGAAAATCAGACATCATACAGGACATGACAACCTCTTTCTAACAAAGCTAGAACCAGCCCTCTACCTCACATGGATCCAGAGATCTCCACATTCATTGCTCTGCTAGATTTATATCAAGCTGACAGCTCAAGGGGAGTGTCTTTTCTGCTGCAACTCAGGAGGCGTGTCTCAGCGCTCCCTATCACAGCTCAGGGGGCGTGTGTCAGCGCTCCCTATCACAACTCAGGAGGTGTGTCTCAGCTCTCCCTATCACAGCTCAGGAGGCGTGTCTCAGCGCTCCCTATCACAACTCAGGAGGTGTGTCTCAGCTCTCCCTATCACAGCTCAGGAGGCGTGTCTCAGCTCTCCCTATCACAGCTCAGGGGGCGTGTCTCAGCGCTCCCCTATCACAACTCAGGAGGTGTGTCTCAGGTCTCCCTATCAAAGCTCAGGGGGCGTGTCTCAGCTCTCCCTATCACAGCTCAGGAGGCGTGTCTCAGCTCTCCCTATCACAGCTCAGGGGGCGTGTCTCAGCGCTCCCTATCACAACTTAGGAGGTGTGTCTCAGCTCTCCCTATCACAGCTCAGGGGGCGTGTCTCTGCTCTCCCTATCACAGCTCAGGGGGCGTGTCTCTGCTCTCCCTATCACAGCTCAGGGGGCGTGTCTCAGCTCTCCCTATCACAGCTCAGGAGGCAGTTGAAGGATGAAACTGAGCATGTGTGGCCTTCTCAGTGAGCAGGTCAAGGAAATAAGTAATTAAGTGTCGCTATACAGATACATTTTTTTGAAGAAATTATTGAAGAAGTCTTTAATTACATGCAATTACGAAAGTATTCACATACAGCAGCTGGTTTGAAAACTGTAGAATATTTTTCATGGGAGAACCCCTTTAAGGCTGGTTTTACGTTTTTATCATCTGCTTAGCAGATCCATTTAACAAACAACCCAAAAATGTACAGCAACCGGAGAGGAATGTCACTATGACGAGGGATGATAGTATAAGGGACGCACGGCGGAGGAGGCGCACTGAGCCCCATCTCATTGTCTCCTGCAGGTGGCCGCTGTGGATCTGCTCGTTCCAGGGATCGGAGAGCTGTTCGGTGGGAGCCTGAGAGAAGAGAGACTTCACGTCCTGCAGTCACGTCTGGACACGTAATTGATTTCATTTTATATTGATTCCTGTGACGAATTAATGGATATTCTGAACTATTGGAAGTTTACAGAGATAGATGCAGATATTGGTGACCTGTGGTCTTTGCTTCAATTCACACACGTCAGTCATGAATGTACAATAATAAGGGATGTCAAGGGGGGGGAATATTTTTATAAAGCACTGTGGGGATCACTAAATTAGGCGTATTTCTGGCACAGATGGCGGCACAATGATGCTTTGCGCCACAGTCTTCGACTTCTCCCTTAAACAAAACTGGGCAGTATCTATCTATCTCTCTGATCTATCTATTATCTATCTATCTATCTATCTATCTCATATCTATCTATCTTTCTTTCTATCTATACATCTATCTCATATCTGTCTATTTCATATTTATCTATCTATTGATCTATCTATCTCATATATATCTGTCAATCAATTATCTATCTATCTATACATCTATCTGTTGATCAATCAATCAATTATCAATCTTTCTATTCTATAGATCTATCGATCTATCTATCTATACATCTATACATCTATATATCTAGCTATCTCATATCTATCTCTCTATCATCTATGTATCATCTATGTATCTATCATCTGTCTATCTCATACCTATATATCTCATATTGATCTATCTATCTATCTATCTATCTACTTGACTGCTTGATAAAAGTCCCAGTAAGAGGACTGAAACATCGCGCTGGTGAAATAAAGAACACTCACTGTTAGCACATTTTTTGGTGGTGCTGTGGAATTTCGTTTTTCTTTCTTTCTATCTATCTATCTATCTATCTATCTATCTATCTATCTATCTATCTATCTATCTATTTCTCTATCTATTTATATCTATCTATCTATTTCTCTATCTATCTATTATCTATCTATCTATCTATCTATCTATCTATCTATCTATCTATCTATCTATCTATTTCTCTATCTATTTATATCTATCTATCTATGTTCGATTTTCTACCTCCCTCAGACACTTCCGGGGTGACTCCTGTGTGCAGTATAGCAGGTGGACCCCTTCACACTCATCACCAGTGTGGTTTCTACTTTCTACACATTCTACAAATTCAAGTGTAAGGTGCGGCCCTCCTCCTCCTCGCCGGGGCGCTCAGCCATGACACGGCTTCTGTGCTATTTTTATCTCTCGCTCAATTAATTCAATGTACATTTATTAACTTCCCAAATCATGTCCAGATGACGGCCTCACATGTCACAGTGTGTGCGCCCGGCACAAGGCTTTTATTACCGAACAGCTGACTCCAATGAGAAAAAGTTATTTCCAGCCTCATTTTATAGGAGAGATGACGGTAACGAGAGGCACAACTCTATAATTAGTGGAAGTCGCCTAATTCCTCATCTGTCACACTGATGCCGTTCTGCATTCCCAGGACCCCCTACTATAAAATCATCCGAGAAAGGGGCTGACCTGGAAATGTATCTGTGTGTGGGAAAGCTGGGTGACAACCATTACAGCTGCCTTATAGCCCCCAATGTCAGTAACTCTACATAGTTCTCTTCATATAGGCAGTGTTATAGTCGTTACTAGCAGAAGGACCCCTTTGCACGGCTATATTTCATCTATTTCATTTAATGTTTGTGTGTGTCGTTAAAACATCGACAGTATCCCCCATAACAGTGACCTCTACAGCACCCGCCCCCTTAACAGTGACCTCCACAGCCCCCCACCCCTTAACACTGAAACCCCCCACAATACCCCACCTCAAAATGGGACCTCCACAGCAGTCCACCCCCTTAACTTTGACCTTCACAGAAGTTTGCCCCTTTAACAGCGAGTTCCACAGCACCAGCCTCTACAGCACCCGCCCCTTAACACTGACCTAAACACTGACCATAGGTTACAGTCCCCTTAAATGTGACCTCCACCATTCCCGGCCCCCATAAGAGAGACCTCCACCGCGACTGCCCCTTTAATAATGACTGCCACTGTACCCTGCTCCCTTAACAGTGACCTCCACTGTACCCTGCTTCCCCTTTAATAGTGGCCTCCACAGTCCCCTGCTCCCTTAACAGTGACCTCCACAGTGCCCGCCCCTATAACAGTGACCTCCACAGAGGCCTGCCTCCTTAACTGTAACCTCCACACTGACCCCCTTTACAGTGACCTCCCTAAGCCCCCTTAACAGTGACCTCCACAGCGGCCAGCCCTTTAACAGTGACCTCCACCGTACCCCGTCTCGTTAACAGTGACCTCTACAGCACCCTGCCCCTTAACTGTGACCTCCACCGTTCCCTGCCCCCTAAACAGAGACCTCCACAGCACCTGCCCCTTTAACATTGACTACCACAGTACCCCGCTGCCTTAAAAGTGACCCCACAGCAGCTTCCCCTTTAATAGTGAACTCCACAGTCCCCTTCCTCCTAAACAGTAACCTCCACAGTGCCCGCCCCTTTACACTAACCTCCATACTAACTTCCATAGCGGACCGTCCTCTTAACTGTGACCTCCACAGCAGCCTACCCCCTTAACTGTGACCTATACAGCACTCCGCTCCCTTAACAGTGTCATCCACAACGCCCTGCCCTTTAAAGCTGCAGCAGTGAAGAAAAATGGCTGAGTTGTTATGGAAACCTGGCGTAAAACTGTGTGTATGTGGAGACTAAGGGCCTGTGAGCTTCTATTGGCTCATAAGGGTCATGTAACCACGTGTATGGAAGTTGGGATATGAGGAGAAAGACCTGCAGGCTTCTATTGGCTAATACGTCATGTGATGGTGCCATATTTGCATTTTTTGGAATATCTCAGGAACAGTACATGCTAGAGAGCTGAGACCTGGTCTAAAACGTTCCCAGACACCTGATGTGTCTGTGTGCCAAATTTCATGATTGTAAATGCAATGGTGCGGATTCCTTTAGCGGACATACATACGTACACTCAGCTTT
>ONZH01008219.1:0-46492 GCA_900303285.1 Rhinella marina
GTACACAGCCGTGTACTAACTGTTCAGACGGTGTGTATTAACACCAGGTATATACAATTATTTTGCAAGAGAACGCACAGTACAGTTGCCAATGAAAAGGCCTATATATTTTATATTTCAAGGTACACAGCCGTGTACTAACTGTTCAGACGGTGTGTATTAACACCAGGTATGTGAAATTATTTTGCAAGAGAACGCACAGTACAGTTGCCAATGAAAAGGCCTATATATTTTATATTTCAAGGTACACAGCCGTGTACTAACTGTTCAGACGGTGTGTATTAACACCAGGTATATACAATTATTTTGCAAGAGAACGCACAGTACAGTTGCCAATGAAAAGGCCTATATATTTTATATTTCAAGGTACACAGCCGTGTACTAACTGTTCAGACGGTGTGTATTAACACCAGGTATATACAATTATTTGCAAGAGAACGCACAGTACAGTTGCCAATGAAAGGCCTATATATTTTATATTTCAAGGTACACAGCCGTGTACTAACTGTTCAGACGGTGTGTATTAACACCAGGTATGTGAAATTATTTTGCAAGAGAACGCACAGTACAGTTGCCAATGAAAAGGCCTATATATTTTATATTTCAAGGTACACAGCCGTGTACTAACTGTTCAGACGGTGTGTATTAACACCAGGTATGTGAAATTATTTTGCAAGAGAACGCACAGTACAGTTGCCAATGAAAAGGCCTATATATTTTATATTTCAAGGTACACAGCCGTGTACTAACTGTTCAGACGGTGTGTATTAACACCAGGTATATACAATTATTTTGCAAGAGAACGCACAGTACAGTTGCCAATGAAAAGGCCTATATATTTTATATTTCAAGGTACACAGCCGTGTACTAACTGTTCAGACGGTGTGTATTAACACCAGGTATGTGAAATTATTTTGCAAGAGAACGCACAGTACAGTTGCCAATGAAAAGGCCTATATATTTTATATTTCAAGGTACACAGCCGTGTACTAACTGTTCAGACGGTGTGTATTAACACCAGGTATGTGAAATTATTTTGCAAGAGAACGCACAGTACAGTTGCCAATGAAAAGGCCTATATATTTTATATTTCAAGGTACACAGCCGTGTACTAACTGTTCAGACGGTGTGTATTAACACCAGGTATATGACAATTATTTTGCAAGAGAACGCACAGTACAGTTGCCAATGAAAAGGCCTATATATTTTATATTTCAAGGTACACAGCCGTGTACTAACTGTTCAGACGGTGTGTATTAACACCAGGTATATAAATTATTTTGCAAGAGAACGCACAGTACAGTTGCCAATGAAAAGGCCTATATATTTTATATTTCAAGGTACACAGCCGTGTACTAACTGTTCAGACGGTGTGTATTAACACCAGGTATGTGAAATTATTTTGCAAGAGAACGCACAGTACAGTTGCCAATGAAAAGCCTATATATTTTATATTTCAAGGTACACAGCCGTGTACTAACTGTTCAGACGGTGTGTATTAACACCAGGTATATACAATTATTTTGCAAGAGAACGCACAGTACAGTTGCCAATGAAAAGGCCTATATATTTTATATTTCAAGGTACACAGCCGTGTACTAACTGTTCAGACGGTGTGTATTAACACCAGGTATGTGAAATTATTTTGCAAGAGAACGCACAGTACAGTTGCCAATGAAAAGGCCTATATATTTTATATTTCAAGGTACACAGCCGTGTACTAACTGTTCAGACGGTGTGTATTAACACCAGGTATGTGAAATTATTTTGCAAGAGAACGCACAGTACAGTTGCCAATGAAAAGGCCTATATATTTTATATTTCAAGGTACACAGCCGTGTACTAACTGTTCAGACGGTGTGTATTAACACCAGGTATGTGAAATTATTTTGCAAGAGAACGCACAGTACAGTTGCCAATGAAAAGGCCTATATATTTTATATTTCAAGGTACACAGCCGTGTACTAACTGTTCAGACGGTGTGTATTAACACCAGGTATGTGAAATTATTTTGCAAGAGAACGCACAGTACAGTTGCCAATGAAAAGGCCTATATATTTTATATTTCAAGGTACACAGCCGTGTACTAACTGTTCAGACGGTGTGTATTAACACCAGGTATATACAATTATTTTGCAAGAGAACGCACAGTACAGTTGCCAATGAAAAGGCCTATATATTTTATATTTCAAGGTACACAGCCGTGTACTAACTGTTCAGACGGTGTGTATTAACACCAGGTATGTGAAATTATTTTGCAAGAGAACGCACAGTACAGTTGCCAATGAAAAGGCCTATATATTTTATATTTCAAGGTACACAGCCGTGTACTAACTGTTCAGACGGTGTGTATTAACACCAGGTATGTGAAATTATTTTGCAAGAGAACGCACAGTACAGTTGCCAATGAAAAGGCCTATATATTTTATATTTCAAGGTACACAGCCGTGTACTAACAGATCAGACGGTGTGTATTAACACCAGGTATATACAATTATTTTGCAAGAGAACGCACAGTACAGTTGCCAATGAAAAGGCCTATATATTTTATATTTCAAGGTACACAGCCGTGTACTAACTGTTCAGACGGTGTGTATTAACACCAGGTATATACAATTATTTTGCAAGAGAACGCACAGTACAGTTGCCAATGAAAAGGCCTATATATTTTATATTTCAAGGTACACAGCCGTGTACTAACTGTTCAGACGGTGGGTATTTACACCTGGTATACAAAAAGGGTATTGCAGGCACACAGAACCCAGAACACTAGAGCCAAATAAACTGTATTTAAAAAAAAAAAAAAGTACACAGCCGTATACTGACAGAAGATCAGATGGTGCATATACACACTAGGTATATAACAGGGTTTTGCAGCCAAAAAGAACGCAGAACAGTAGTGCCAAATATAGTTTGGTATGTAGCAGAGCACCTAATACACTAATGCCTCTCTCTGTCCCTACTCCAGCAGCTATCCCTGAATACAGCAGCCGTTCTCTGTAAAGTGTATATTGTAGTAAAGCTATCACTGTACTGCACTATAGTAGCCCTGATAAGGGCTTTTAATCACGCTCCTGCCTGTCCAACAGCTAAAACCTGTCTCTCCCTTCTCCAGCCTCTGTCCCTGACTAAGTTCACGCAGCATATGCGTACGAGCAGGAAGAGCTGAGTTTTTAATATTCGAGGTCACATGGTTTTTCCAGCCAATCCATGTAGACGCCGTTTTCGCGCTGCCAGCGTGCTCCGCGGGCCTGTCATACCCCCCCTGCATGGTGATTGGTGGAAAAAGAGCGCCAGGGAAGGTGGGAGGGGAAACGAATTCTAAGTGCGCCATCGCCGTTATACTCGATTGAAATCGAGTATGCCGAATAGCGTAGTATTCGATCGAATACCAGCTCGATCGAACACTACTCGCTCATCTCTAGTTATTAGATCTCCCCTCAGTCGTCTTTTTTCTAAAGTGAATAACCCTAATTTTGATAATCTTTCTGGGTACTGTAGTCCACCCATTCCAGTTATTACTTTAGTTGCCCTCCTCTGAACCCTCTCCAGCTCTGCTATGTCTGCCTTGTTCACAGGAGCCCAGAACTGTACACAGTACTCCATGTGTGGTCTGACTAGTGATTTGTAAAGTGGCAGGACTATGTTCTCATCACGGGCATCTATGCCCCTTTTGATGCAACCCATTATCTTATTGGCCTTGGCAGCAGCTGTCTGGCACTGGCTTCTACAGCTTAGTTTACTGTTCACTAAAATTCCTAGGTCCTTTTCCATGTCAGAGTTACCCAGTGCTTTACCATTTAGTATGTACTGGTGACTTGCATTATTCCTTCCCATATGCATAACCTTACATTTGTCAGTGTTAAACCTCATCTGCCACTTTTCTGACCAAGCCTCCATTCTATCCAGATCCTGCTGTAGCAGTGCACTGTCCTCCTCTGTGTTAATTACTTTACACAGTTTAGTGTCATCTGCAAAAATTGATATTTTACTATGCAAACCTTCTACAATATCATTAATAAATATATTGAAGAGAATAGGACCCAATACAGACCCCTGTGGTACCCCACTAGTGACAGTGACCCAATCTGAGTATCTACCGTTAATAAACACCCTCTGTTTTCTGAGCCAGTTACTTACCCACATACAGACATTTTCTCCCAGGCCAAGCATTCTCATTTTGTATACTAGCCTTTTATGTGGTACCGTGTCAAACGCTTTGGAGAAGTCCAAATATACGACATCCATTGAGTCGCCGCGGTCAAGTCTAGAACTTACCTCCTCATAGAAACTGATTAAATTGGTTTGACATGACCGATCCCTCATGAAGCCATGCTGATACAGAGTTATTTGCTTATTTTCATTGGGGTACTCCAAGATAGCATCTCTCAGAAAACCTTCAAACAGTTTACCCACAACAGAAGTTAAACTTAACGGCCTATAGTTTCCAGGCTCTGTTTTAGGACCCTTTTTGAATATTGGCACCACATTTGCTATGTGCCAATCCTGTGGAACACTCCCCGTCAGTATAGAGTCCTTAAATATCAGAAATAAGGGTCTGTCGATGACATTACTTAATTCTCTTAGGATACGGGGGTGTATGCCATCCAGTCCTGGTGATTTGTCTATTTTAATATTTTTAAGACGTTGCTGTATCTCTTCCTGGGTCAGAGAGGACACTTTTAAAGGGGAATTTACTTTTATACTCATACTGCATTTCATCTGACAGTTTATTTTCCTCAGTGAATACAGTGGAGAAAAAGTTATTTAGTAGCTTTGCTTTCTCCTCATCGCTCTCTGCAACTCCCCCCTCATTACTCTATAAGGGGCCGACACCTTCAGGTTTATACTTTTTAGTATTTATATAATTGAAGAACATTTTAGGGTTAGTTTTACTCTCTTTGGCGATTAATCTCTCGGTCTCTAGTTTGGCTGTTTTTATTTTTCTTTTACATATTCTATTTTTTTCCTTATAGTTTTTCAATGCTTCCTCGCTCTCTTCCTGTTTTAGTGATTTAAATGCTTTCTGTTTGTCATTTATTGCTTTCTTTACAGCTCTGTTTATCCACATTGGTTTTTTCTTGTTCCTTAACCTTTTATTCCCATAAGGTATGTACCTTTCACAATTAGATATTAGGATGCTTTTAAAAATCTCCCATTTTGTGGCTGTATTTTTATTATTGAGGACTTTGTCCCAGTTAGTTAGGCCTATGGCCTCTCTTAGTTGGCTAAATTTTGCTTTTTTGAAGCTTGGAATTTTTGTTCCTCCCTGAAGAAACACTCTTTTGAATGACAATTGGAAGGTTATTATGTTATGGTCACTGTTTCCCAGGTGTCCCCCGACCTGCACATCTGTTATTCTGTCAGGTCTATTGGTTAATACTAAGTCCAGTATGGCCGTCCCTCTAGTCGGGTCCTGAACCAGTTGGGAAAGGTAATTGTCTTTGGTTATTTCCAAGAACCTGTTTCCTTTATGAGATGTACAGGTTTCAGTTTCCCAGTCTATATCTGGGTAGTTGAAGTCCCCCATAATAACAACCTCATTATGATTTGCCGCCTCGTCTATTTCTTTTAGAAGTAGATTTTCTGTGGTCTCTGATATATTGGGTGGTTTATAATAAACCCCTATTAGTATTTTATTATTGTTTTTGGCTCCATTTATTTCTACCCACAGTGACTCCAAATCTTCATGTCCCTCACTTATATCTTCCCGCAGTGTGGGCTTTAGACAGGACTTTACATAAAGGCAGACCCCTCCCCCTCTCCGGTTTTGACGATCCTTTCTAAAAAGATTGTAACCCTGTACGTTAACTGCCCAGTCATAGCTATCATCCAGCCATGTCTCAGTTACTCCCACTATGTCATAGTTCTCCTCACACATCACTAATTCCAGTCCACCAGTTTTATTAGCTAGGCTTCTGGCATTAGTGTACATACAATTAAGAGGTTGATGTATATTTCTTACCCTACACCTTTCCTTCTGATCTGTTCTAGTTCCTCCTTCCATTCCTCCCCCAGTTCTATTACCTTGCCCCAGGTCTCTATCTGCACTATCTTCCCCATCTAAAATGTAGAAGTCACTGTTCTAGCAAGTAAAGGGCCAGATCCACCAATAAAAATATGGTATTGACCAGCTAGCAAAAAATTCACAGAAAGAATACCATAAAAAATAAACTTTATTGGATATATGTTAAAAAAAAAAAAAAGGACTGGTAATCTAATACACAAAATCAAAGAAAAAAAAAAAAACAACAAAAAAAGAATAACACCATAGATAAATTCCCGTGTGTCGGATGATGCGTGGTGATGCAACAGGCGATTGGGTCTAGATGAAGGGCCGTTTCTATGATGGAAATGATAACTGACCCTATCCTCGCCCTAATCAATGATGCCCTGCCTATAAACGGAATAGCCGCCCCGATAGGGGCGATCCCGTGTCAGGAACCTCCTGGGATCCCTAATGAGGCCCTGACACAGAGATAGCCACCACCACAATCCTAATTGTATAGAAAGAACACCATACCAGTGACAAGAAAATGAGTACCAAAAAACAAAAAAATATTTAAAAAAGAACCCATATCCTGTTGGTTCTTTTATTCTGGAATCAATAATCTTGATATAACAATAAACAACCTATATCAATGCCCAACGCGTTTCACCTAATTTTAGGATCATCAGGGGCACAATAGTACCAGAGTGATAACAGGTTATATTATAGATAAATTTAAAATGCAAAAAATCGATAATAAATGTCTAATCCATCCGATAATGTATGTCCTCTATAGCTAAATCGTCTACATATAGTATAACAATGACCACTAGAATGCCTTAAGTAGTGTGATGAATAGTTCCACAAGATATATACATATGGGCATCAGAGCTACAAGCACCAGTACTGAGAACCACCAAGATGTACAGATGTATTAGGAGTACCTATGATCACCAGTATAACGGTATATTAGGAACAACTATGGTGACATATACACAGTGTCCACGATCCAACGATACTGGTTAAATGTAGCACAGTGAATGCCATTGACATAATATACCATTGATAAACATATATAGCAAACCTTGTGCAGATCACCGTCAAACAATACTGGTTAGATATAGTACAGTGAATACCATTGAAACGATGTGCCATTAAAAAATCTAGCACACACTGTACAGATAGATGAGTACAGATATCATTGTGGTTCTACTTGCGTGCCCCATGTCTGGTTCTTGTATATGCACAGCAGTGGCGTGATGCAGCAGAATGGCGTGGTCTCAAAGCGGCACCATCTAAAATGTAGTTACCCTCCCCCCCAGTCCCTAGTTTAAACGCTCCTCCAGTCTTCTAGCCATCTTCTCCCCCAAAACAGCTGCCCCTTCCCCATTGAGGTGCAGCCCATCCCTACGGTAGAGCCTGTAGCCGACAGAGAAGTCGGCCCAGTTCTCCAAGAACCCAAATCCCTCCTGCCTACACCAGTTCTTGAGCCACTTGTTTACCTTCCTGCTCTCCTGTCCCCCTGCTTAGTGGAGCTGACATTCCCCTGACTGGCAGAGGAGTGTCCAGCTTCAGCAGTGCTATCCCTGAAGTAACATCCCCCTCATCTGCCAAACTTACAAACTTGTTGGGGTGTGTCAGATCAGGGCTAGCCTCCCTGGCACTTTTCCCTCTAACCCGCTTTCTAACTGTTACCCAGCTAGCTACCTCACTTTCCTGAGCCTCCTCACTACCACCCTCCCCCACATCTACCCCATAGAGTGCTTTCTCACTGAGCAGCAAACTCTTTTCCAAATTGTCAGTGCTTCTCAGCGTTGAAATTCGCCCGCTTAGATACACGATGTGCGATTCCAAGTGGACAATTTGATAACATTTTGAACAAATATATGCACCCTTAAATGGCTGTTCCAGGACTGCATACATCAGACAAGATGTGCACTGGACTGCGCTGTCAATGATGGAAGCCATTCTAATGGGGATTACACAAGCAAAAGCGAAAAAATACAATACAATGATATGGAAAGACTTACTGTAGTCCCTTTTAAAGTTCCCGAATCTGAAGTCACGTAATCTAAAGTCACACACTTAATTCAACCACACACTTAAAAGTCAAACACGCGAACGCTCAAACTCGCGTATTATCTCTGCTTTTATAAGTGGGAAACGCAAACCAGTCTGTTTTTTTCCTCTGGATTCAAAGGGATACTACTTATATTGATATGATACTACTTATTGCTTTTTGCAGTTTGGAGCCTACCGCACATATTAAAATACACATCTTTTCAGTGTTAGTCAATATTCTATAACTAATGACATCACCCGACCTGACCATTTTTGGATGCTACATGTGTTTTTAAAGACACTGTATTTTGGGCACCCTACACATGTATTTTTATTCTTTTTTAAAATGGCGCTAATTAAAGGTTAAATTTTATAAACTGATGTAAGGGCGCACGACAGGCAGCAAAAGAAAAGGAGAGCTGTATGTTTTTTGAAAGGCAGATTTTGTTGGACTGGTTTTTAGACACTATGTCCCATTTGATGCACCCCTACAGTAGAAACAAAAAAAAGTGATCCCATTTTGGAAACTACGGGATAAGGTGACAGTTTTATTGGTATTATTTTGGGGTATATATGATTTTTGATCGCCCTATATTACGTTTTTTGTGAGGCAAGGTAACAAAAAAAATGGTTGTTCTGGCAAAGTTTTCATTTTTTGTTTTTTAAAATGTTCTTCTGATGGCAGGAGCGTTGCAAGGGTCTCAAAAGATCCAGGGTCCAAGCCCCAATGAATGCGGCCCAGTTCTCTAAGTCAAACCCCCCGTTCCCCCGGCATTTTGCTGTACTTGCTATACAGCAGCACATACCTGTCACATCCAGGGCCTCCCAGGTAACGTCTCCTCCGATGTAGATCTTTTCTGTCATCATCTTCTCCATTTGGTCCAGACAACTTCTCTCAGCCGCTTCATCTCTGCATCCAACCTGGAGACCCCACAGTGTTATCCTGCTGCTTGCTGTGCTCCCCAATACCCCCAAATATTACCCTGAATAAATATTAGTGCCCTCATAGTAATAGTGCTCCTCATAGTCCCACCAATAGTAATTCCCTTCTAGAATAAAGCCCCCCCCAGTGGTACCAAAGCTCTCTACAGACCCCTCAGTAGTAATTAGGCAACCATAGTTCTTAGTAGAAATAAAGCGGCTCTATAAGTCCCTCCTATAGCGCCCCCAGTAGTAATAAGAATTCCTATAATGTCCCCTGGATTTATAATACACCTACATGGTTGGATGATAGCTATGACTGGGCAGTTAACGTACAGGGTTACAGTCTGTTTAGAAAGGATGGCCAAAACCATAGAGGGGGAGGGGTCTGCCTCTATGTAAAGTCCTGTCTAAAGCCCACACTCCGGGAAGATATAAGTGAGGGACATGAAGATGTGGAGTCACTGTGGGTAGTAATAAATGGAGCCAAAAACAATAATAAAATACTAATAGGAGTTTATTATAAACCACCCAATATACCAGAGTCCACAGAAAATCTACTTCTAAATGAAATAGACGAGGCAGTAAATCATAATGAGGTCGTTATTATGGAGGACTTCAACTACCCAGATATAGACTGGGAAACTGAAACCTGTATATCTCATAAAGGAAACAGGTTCTTGGAAATAACCAAAGACAATTACCTTTCCCAACTGGTTCAGGACCTGACTAGAGGGACGGCCATACTGGACTTAGTATTAACCAATAGACCTGACAGAACAACAGATGTGCAGGTTGGGGGACACCTTGGAAATAGTGACCATAAAATAATAACCTTCCAATTGTCATTAAAAGTCAGGGAGGAACAAAAATACCAAACTTCAAAAAAGCTAAATTTAGTCAACTAAGAGAGGCCATAAGCCTAAGTAACAAAGTCCTCAAAAATAAAAATACAGCCACAAAATGTGATATTTTTAAAAGCATCCTAATATCTAATTGTGAGAGGTACATACCTTATGGGAATAAAAGGTTAAGGAACAAGAAAAAAACTATGTGGATAAATAGAACTGTAAAGAAAGTAATAAATGACAAAACGAAAGCATTTAAATCACTAAAACAGGAGGGGAGCGAGGAAGCATTGAAAAACTATAAGGAAAAAAATAAAATATGTAAAAGACAAATAAAAACAGCCAAATTAGAGACCGAGAGATTATTCGCCAAAGAGAGTAAAACTAACCCTAAAATGTTCTTTAATTATATACTGTAAATGGTAAAAAGTATAAACCTGAAGGTGTCGGCCCCTTACAGAGTAATGAGGGGGGAGTTGCAGAGAGCAATGAGGAGAAAGCAAAGCTACTAAATATCTTTTTTCTCCACTGTATTCACTAAGGAAAACTGTCAGATGAAATGCAGAATATAAAAGTAAATTCCCCAGTAAAAGTGCCCTGTCTAATTGATGAGTGTTAAAGTATTAACATGGAACATTCGGGGTCTGGGGAACCGCCTAAAAAGAATAGCAGTAATAGAATGGTAAGATACTTGCCAGCTATTATCTGTCTATTAGAGACCCACTTGATAAAAGAATGTGTGGACCAACTGAAAATGAAGTGGGCTAAGTATGAATTTCACTCTACTTTTTCATCATATTCTGCTGGGGTATCAGTTTGGGTCCACAAAAATGTCGATTTTGAACTGGTAGATGCTAAGATAGATGATAGAGGAAGGTATATTTTTTTTTATGGCAGGTTGAACCAGATCCCAACTGTTCTGTCGTTTGTCTATATTCCGCCTCCCTTTAGCTCAGACATAATAATTCAGTTGCTCCAATTTATGAATAGAATAGAATACTCTCAAATGATGGTATGTGGAGATTTTAATTGTGTGATAGACCCTGTAAGGGATAGAGTGGGAGCAACAGGAGGAAAAACCCCAGGTGTCACTCCCTTGGGTAGACTAGTAAGAGCATTCGTATGGTGTGATGTCTGGGATGAGCTCTATCAGGGGAAGAGAGCTTTCTCATGCTACAGCTCAACTTATAGGGCGGCCTCAAGAATAGATATGGTGTTTGCAGATGTTAATGCGTTACGCAGGATAAAGAGGGTTAGTTATGAATCCAAATCCATTTCTGACCACACTCCGTTACTCTTCGAAGTTAAAGCTAAAGACAAAAATAAAGCTAATCCAAAATTCTTTATTATTAATCCATACTGGTGTGTACTAATTGATCAAGTTAAAATAGTATGTGAAATAAAAAATTTTTGGGAAATAAATGAACATTCAACAGATATTTTGAATGTATGGGATACACTAAAGGCTTACCTTAGGGGAATTCTATACAAAGAAATAAAACATCTTAAAAAACAGTTTAATATAGAGGAAACTGAAAACAAAAAAGTAGTAGAAGAAGAGCAAATTAAATACGCCCTATCGCCAACTCAAGAGGGATTGATATCCTTGAGGGCGAAGCAAGAAGACTACTCTAAATATCTCCTCATAAAGGCCCAGCATAAAATGTTCTTTAGAGGGAGCAGGCAGTTTGTGGAGGGAGGGAAGCCTACGAAGCTACTGGCCAATATAATTGAAAGTCAGCGGGAAGGTAATATTATTTCGGCTATTAGAATTAAGAATGGTGAGATAACAGCGGATGAAGCAAAGATCAGGAATGAGTTTACAGCCTTTTTTCTGAGCTATATAAATCAGAGGGAGCGGTAGAGGATGGGGTGATACAAAAATTCTTAGATCAGGTTGACCTGCCAAAGGTGGGCGAGCAGGAGGCACGGAAACTGGGCACCCCTGTCCAGATAGTAGACCTTAAACAAGCCTTAGCGTCTTTTAGTGGAAATTCGGCACCGGGAAGCGATGGCTTACCTTTTGAGATCTACAGAAAATATGATTCTATGTTATTTCCTATAATGGAAAAAGTTTTTAATGAATCCCTAACTCTATGATGGAGGCCTTTATTGTATTAATCCCAAAAAAAGGTAAGGATAAACTAGAAGTAGAGTCGTATAGACCAATCTCTCTCCTAAATACTGACATAAAAATTTTTTCTAAAATACTTTCATTAAGACTTAAGGAATGCATGCCAGATATTATAGGGGAAGAACAGGTGGGATTTATGAGGGTACGCAATCTGTCTGCTAATATAGATAGATTGTATGCCAATATGCAGTTGAAGGTTGAGTCCCCCCGCTCAATCCTGTCTTTGGAAGCAGCCAAGGCGTTCGACAGGGTGGAGTGGGGGTTCCTTTGGAAGTGTTTGGAGTCTTATGGATTGGGGCTTCCCTTCATAAATATGGTCAAGATGATGTACAGGGCGCCAGTAGCAAAAGTTATTGTAGGTGGAGTAACATCACTTGAATTTAAATTATTTAGAGGGATGTGGCAGGGGTGCCCACTCTCGCCGCTGCTCTTCAACCTTTATATAGAAACACTAGCTTCATATATTCGAAAAGGTAACATTTTTGAGGGCTTTGGTTTGTCCGAAAATAATGAAAAAATTGAGCTTTATGGCGATGACCTTTTATTATTCATCACAAATGCTGAGAGCAGAATGAACCTGATTAAGAAGGAGTTAGATAAATATGGAGAACTCTCAGGCTTTCAAGTGAACTGGGAAAAATCCTGTCTGCTCCCCCTGGATGAAGATCCAAAAACCCTTGATTTTGGTATAAAAGTCATTCAAAAGGAGGAAAAAATGGAATATCTGGGAATAAAAGTGGCAGCCAATCCTTCTGATTTTATTGTAGATAATTTAAAGCCATGTATTCAAAAATTGGAAAAAAAAAAAAAATATTTGGATAAAACTTCCTCTATCGGTTATGGATAGATTAGCATTGGTAAAGATGGTAATTCTTCCCCAGTTGCTCTTTGTTTTGTCTCTATCGCCAATATGGATTGGGGATAAATGGTTTAAAAGAATTGAAAGGATGATAAATGAGTTGATTTGGGGGAGAAAGAAAGTTAAAATTAAATATGAAACACTATGCTTAACAGAAGGATGGGGGGGATTATCTGCACCAAATTTTAAATGGTATTATGTGGTGGGATTGACAAAACAGATATGCAACTGGAGGAGCGATAAGATCATGCAATATATGTTAAAAAACACTGTGAAAAATGGATCTAATCTCTGTGCACTGATAGATAGTGGGCAAATAGGGAACAAGTTGGCTAAATTCACTTTTAAAGATAAAATAGCTAAGTTTTGGAGGTGGATCAAAAAATTCTGTCACATTAAGGGGAGCACAAAATTTACGACACTCTGGGATAACCCTAATTTGATAGAATTTTAAAAAATTGAGGATTTCTCATTTTGGGGAAAGATAGGGGTAACACTATTGGACCACATATTGATTAAGGGCAATATAATTTCCTATGAAGATTTCCAAAGAAAGTATGGGCTACACGGCCTGGGTAGATTTAAATATTGCCAATTAAAACATGCATATGATAGCACGAAGAATAAAAAGGCTTTGAAAATATGTAATCACTATATAATTGATAATATAGGCACAGGGGGTAGGGAAATAAAAAAGTTAGCAATTGTATATAAATGGTTCAGAGCAGAAAAAGATGGGATTTTAGGAGTTAAGGATAGGGGAAAATGGTCTCGGGAAGTAGGAAATATTGAGACAACGGAATGGGTGAGGCTGATGGCTTACCCAAAAAATATCTTATTAATGCAAATCATAGGTTTATTCAATATAAAATACTTCACAAAAAATATTACACGCCAATGGATATGTTCAGGTTTGGGAAAAAACAAAATGGTAATTGTGCTAAATGTCACTAAATGAGTGAGGCGGACTTTACTCATATGGTATGGGGGTGCAAGTATGTTCAGAGCTTTTGGCAGTCAGTCAGGGAGGAGATCAAGTTCAGAGAACAGACAGATATAGACTGTGATATACAGACAATGGTGCTGGGAGATGTAGCTCATAGCGGGAAAAACTGCAGAATAATTTATAAGGCACTGTTTTATGCAAGGCTTGTAATAACTCGAACATGGTGCTCAGAATTTCCCCCATCTCTAAAGGCCTGGCTGAGCTTAATGGGAAAAGTGAAGAGCTATGAATTAGTATTAGCAAAATCATCCAAAGAAGGCTCGGAAAATCAAGAAAGAGAGTGGAAAAATTGGTAATGCTTGAATGATTGTTCCTTTTTTTTTTTCTTTTTTTCTTTCCCTCTTCTCTGGGGCGGGGTGGGTGGGTTTAAGTTAAGAGTATGGTGTTAATGTATACGGATGAGTACATAAATTAGCATATAAAATACGAATATGTGCAGAATGTAAAATAATTCCAAAGTATGTTATGCAAATACTGTATATGCTGTATGTTGCTCCTGATATTTTTGGTTTTTGATGGTGCAAATTTGTATACAGATACTACTGTTTGTAACTTTTATAGGGTAAAAAATGTAAAAAGAATAAAGAATTATAAAAAAAAAAGTGCCCTGTCTGACCCAGGAAGAAGTACAGCGACGTCTTAAAAAGATTAAAATAGACAAATCACCAGGACCGGATGGCATACACCCCCGTATCCTAAGATAATTAAGTAATGTCATTGCCAGACCCTTATTTCTGATATTTAAGGACTCTATACTGACAGGGGGTGTTCCACAGGATTGGCACATAGCAAATGTGGTGCCAATATTCAAAAAGGGCCAAAAAACAGAGCCAGGGAACTATAGGCCGGTAAGTTTAACATATGTCGTGGGTAAACTGTTTGAGGGTTTTCTAAGAGATGCTATCTTGGAATACCTCAATGAAAATAAGCAAATAACTCCATATCAGCATGGCTTCATGAGGGATCGGTCATGTCAAACCAATTGAATCAGTTTCTATGAGGAGGTAAGTTCTAGACTTTACCGCAGCGAATCAATGGATGTCGTATATCTGGACTTCTCCAAAGCATTTGACACGGTACCACATAAAAGGTTAGTATATAAAATGAGAGTGCTTGAACTGGGAGAAAATGTCTGTATGTGGGTAAGTAACTGGCTCAGTGATAGAAATCAGAGGGTGGTTATTAACGGTACATACTCAGATTGGGTCACTGTCACTAGTGGGGTACCACAGGGGTCAGTATTGGGCCCTATTCTCTTCAATATATTTATTAATGATCTTGTAGAAGGCTTGCACAGTAAAATATCAATTTTTGCAGATGACACTAAACTGTGTAAAGTAATTAACACAGAAGAGGTCAGTACACTGCTACATATGGATCTGGATAGACTGGAGGCTTGGGTAGAGAAGTGGCAGATGAGGTTTAACACTGACAAATGTAGGGTTATGCATATGGGAAGGAATAATGCAAGTCACCAGTACATACTGAATGGTAAAACATTGAGTAACTCTGACATGGAAAAGGACCTAGGAATTTTAGTGAACAGCAAACTAATCTGTAGAAACCAGTGTCAGACAGCTGCTGCCAAGGCCAATAAGATGATGGGTTGCATCAAAAGGGGCATAGATGCCCGTGATGAGAACTGCCACTTTACAAATCACTAGTCAGACAACACATGGAGTACTGTGTACAGTTCTGGGCTCCTGTGAACAAGGCTGACATAGCAGAGCTGGATAGGATTCAGAGGAGGGCAACTAAAGTAATAACTGGAATGGGGGGACTACAGTACCCAGAAAGATTATCAAAATTAGGGTTACCGTATTTTTCGCCCCATAAGACGCATTTGGATGGAAGCGCTCATTAGCACTGGCGGACCAGGAAGCGGTGAAGGCTCTGTACTCACTGCTTCCTGGTCCTCCACTCGGCTGTCGGTTGTGCAGGGCTGCGCACAGTGTGAGGGCGCTCTGTGACCTCACGCTGTGCGCCACTTCACAGCACAGCCGGCGGCAGGAGGAAGCAGAGCGCAGGCGGAGAGGAGCGGCGGCGTCCGGGAGCAGGAGAGGTAAGTCTTTTTTTTATTTTATAACATTAGGCAAAGGGGGCTAATATAATGTGGCTTGGGGGCTGGTGATTGGCAATGGGGGCTTGTAAGAGGCAATGGGGGCTGGTGAGGGCCAATGGGGGCTTGTAAAAGGCTACTGGGGGCTTGTATGAAGCTGCTGGGGGCTTGTAAGAGGCCAATAGGGGCTTGTATGAGGCTGCTGGGGGCTTGTATGATGCTGCTGGGGGCTTGTAAGAGGCAATGGGGGTGGTGAGAGGCTGCTGGGGGCTTGTAAGAGGCTGCTGGGGGCTGATTTAAGGATGGTGGGGGCTGGTGGGAGGCAATGGGGGCTGATGAGAGGCATGGGGCTCTTATCTGAGGTCTGATTGGGGGTCATTCACATTGGGGTCTGAGCTGAGGTCTCATTGGGGGTCTGATCTGAGGTCTTATTAACATTAGGTGTCTTATTGGGGCTGTCAGTTGAGGTCTGATTAACATTGAGGGTCTGATTGGTGGTCTGACCAAAAGTCTAATGAAAAATATTTTTTTTCTTATTGTCCTCCTCTAAAACCTCTTATGCGTCTTATGGGCTGGTGCGTCTTATAGGGCGAAAAATACGCTATTCACTTTAGAAAAAAGACGACTGAGGGGAGATCTAATAAATATGTATAAATATATCAGGGGTCAGTACAGAGATCTCTCCCATGAACTATTTATCCCCAGGACTGTGACTGTGACGAGGGGACATCTTCTGCGCCTGGAGGAAAGAAGGTTTGTACACAAACATAAAAGAGGATTCTTTACGGTAAGAGCAGTGAGACTATGGAACTCTCTGCCTGAGGAGGTGGTGATGGTAAGTTCACTAAAAGAGTTCAAGAGGGACCTGGATGTATTTCTGGAGGGTAACAATATTACAGGTTATAGTTACTAGAGATGGGTCGTTGATCCAGGGAGTTATTCTGATTGCCTGATTGGAGTCGGGAAGGAATTTTTTCCCCTAAAGTGGGGAAAATTGGCTTCTACCTCACAGGGTTTTTTTCCTCTGGATCAACTTGTAGGAAAACAGGCCGAACTAGATTGACAGATGTCTTTTTTCGGCCTTATAAATTATGTTACTATGTCACAGTGCCATCAGTATTCATACTGCCTCCTACTGTTATTTATATTGCCCCCTGTAGTTATATTCCTTCCTCCAACATACAGTCCCATGTAAATAACATCACGCCATCTCTCCTGCCACCTCTAAAATAAAGTCCTATGTAACTATCATCACTCCCCTCCCTTCAGCCCCTCGAACATACAGTCCCATGTAAATAACACTATTTCCCTTCCCTCCACCATAGAGTCCCATGTAATTAACATCACACCATCTCTCCAGCCCCCTTCAAAATACAGTCCCATGTAAATAACATCACCTCCTCCCCAGCCGCCTCCAACATGCAATCCCATGTAAATGTCACCCCAACATTCAGTCCTATGTTAATAACATCATTCCCCCCCCATTAGCCACCTTCAACGCACAGTCTCATGTAAATAACATCGCCCCATCAACATTCAGTCCCATGTAAATAACATCATTGTGCTCCCTCAGACCCCTGTAACATTCAGTCCCATGTAAATAACATCACTGCCTCCCACAAACGCCACCAACATACAGTCCCATGTAAATAACATCACTGCCTCCCACAGCTGCCTCTGACATACAGTCCCATGTAAATAACATAATCCCCTCCCACAGCCGCCTTCAACATACAGTCCCATGTAAATAACATCACCCTGACCCAGGCCCCTCCATGATTCAGTCCCATGTAAATAACATCATTCCCACCCACTGCTGCCATCAACATACAGTCCCATGTAAATAATATCACCCTGGTAATATTTTGGATGCATATGACATGTTGATCGCTTGGTATTACACATTTTGTGATGTAAGGTGACAAAAAATGTTTTTGGCACAGTTTCTATTTTTTTTATTTTTACGGTGTTTATCTGATGGGGTAGATTACCGTATTTTTCGCCACATAAGACGCACTTTTGTTCCCCAAAAGTGGGGGGAAAATGCCCCTGCGTCTTATGGAGCGAATGCTAATGAGCGCTTCCATTATGGAATCGCTCATTAGCACCGGAGGACCAGGAAGCAGTGAAGACTCTGTACTCACCGCTTCCTGGTCCTCCGCTCGGCTGTGCAGGGCTGCGCACAGCGTGAGGGCGCTCTGTGACCTCACACTGTGCACACCAGTTCACAGCACAGCCGACAGCAGGAGGAAGCAGAGCGGGGGCAGAGAGGAGCGGCAGCGGCGGTGTCCAGGAGCAGGACAAGTAAGTGGATTTTTTATTTTAGAACACATAAGGCTGCTGGGGGCTGGTGAGTGGCAATGGGGGGTTCATATAAGGCTGCTTTGGGGCTCGTAAAAGGCTGCTTTGGGGCTCATAAAAGGCTGCTTTGGGGCTCATAAAAGGCTGCTTTGGGGCTGATATAAGGCTGTTTTAGGGCTGATATAAGGCTGCTTTAAGGCTTATGGGGGCTGATGAGAGGCAATGGGGGGCTCATGAGAGGCTATGGGGGGCTGATATGAGGCATGTGGGGGCTTATATGAGGCATATGGAGGCTGATATGAGGCATATGGGGCTGATGAGAGGCATGGGGCTCTTATCTGAGGTCTTATTAACATTCGGGGTCTTATTGGGGCTGTCAGCTTAGGTCTGATTAACATTGGGGGTCTGATTGATGGTCTGACCAGAGGTTTAGTGAAAAATATATTTTTTTCTTATTGTCCTCCTCTAAAACCTAGGTGCGTCTTATGGGCCGGTGCATCTTATAGAGCGAAAAATACGATATGTATCTCTTAATAATATAAAAATGAGTTTCTGTCTGTCTGTCTGTCTGTTCTCTATGCGCGACCAAACTACTGGACCGATTTTCACCAAATTCGGCACACAGGTACATCAGGTGTCCGGGAAGGTTTTAGACCAGGTCTCATCTCTCTAGGACATACCGTTCCTGAGATATTCCCAAAATATGATCTCCATTAGCCAATATTACAACTGGGAACTTTGATTTTAAACTCCAACTGCCATTCTCTGCAAAGCCACACACAGAGAGGGCAGGATTCCATAACAACCAGGTAATTATCAGCAGCTGAGGATCTCATCCATTTCTATTCACTGACACTGTTAAAGGTATTCCGGTTACCATAAATATAACTTATGTTTTTTTCTATTACTACAGTTCAGTAGTAATAAAAGATGTTTTCCTCCACTGCTGTCTATTGCGTGGGCTCATAAATAAGCATAGTATTGACCTTTAATTCAGGCCACCATAAAAGAAGTACTTAAAACCCCCGCCCCAGGTCTCACTAAGCCACACCCCCAACTCTGTCAGGCCACACCCCCTTTCACTCCACAGCCAACAGAAATTGAAAAAATAAAGGTAAAAATCAACTTCTGTCAGCTGCAGGGATGGGTGGGAGGTTGATTTTCTTTCTGCAACAACACACACAAACATTAAATAAAATAGATTAAATCCACCCATGCGAAGCGTCTTGATAATCCACGCCCCCGACTCTGTCAGGTCACGCCCCCTCCCACTCCGCAGCCAACGGGAATTGAAAAAATGAAGGTAAAAATAAACTTCTGTTTGCTGCAGGGGTGGGAGGGTGAATTTCTCTCTGCAACGACACACAAAAATTTTAGATGAAATAGACTAATTATAGACTACAACCGTTCGAAGCCTTTTGCTAAGCCACGCCCCGTCTCTGTCAGGCCACGCCCCCTCTCACTCCGCAGCCATTCTGCAACGACACACAGAAACATTAAATGAAATAGATTAAATGCACCTATGCGAAGCGCTTTGCTAAGCCACGCCCCGACTCTGTAAGGTCACGCCCCCTCCCACTCCGCAGCCAACAGGGATTGAAAAAATAAAGGTAAAAATCAACTTCTGTCAGCTGCAGGGATGGGTGGGAGGTTGACTTTCTTTCTGCAACGACACACAGAAACATTAAATTAAATAGATTAAATACCCCCATGTGAAGCGTCTTGCTAATCCACGCCCCCGACTCTGTCAGGTTACGCCCCCTCCCACTCCGCAGCCAATGGGGATTGAAAAAATAAAGGTAAAAATAAACTTCTGTTTGCTGCAGGGGTGGGAGGGTGAATTTCTCTCTGCAACGACACACAAAAAATTTTAGATAAAATAGACTAATTATAGACTACAACTGTTCGAATCGTCTTGCTAAGTCACGCCCCCAACTCTGTCAGACCACGCCCCCTCCCACTCTGCAGCCATTCTGCAACGACACACAGAAACATTAAATGAAATAGATTAAATCACCTATGCGAAGCGCTTTGCTGATCCACACCCCCAACTCTGTCATGCCCCCTCCCACTCCGCAGCCAACAGGGATTGAAAGAATGAAGGGAAAAATAAACTTCTGTCAGCTGCAGGGGTGGGAGGGTGAATTTCTCTCTGCAATGACGCACAAAATTTTAGATGAAATAGACTAATTTCAGACTACAACCGTTCGAAGCATCTTGATAATCCACACCCCCAACTCTGCCAGGCCACGCCCCCTCCCACTCCGCAGGCAACGGGGATTAAAAAAAATCAGCTGCAGGGGTGGGAGGGTGAATTTCTCTCTGCAATGACACACAAAAATCGTAGATGAAATTGACTAATTTTAGACTACGACCATTCAGTACTAATAAAAGATGTTTTTTTCCACTGCTACCCATTGCGGGTCCCCATAAATTACCATGTCATCGACCTATAATTCATGCCACTCTGACCACCGCCCCAGATCTCGGGAAACCACGCTCCGACTCTGTCAGGCCACGCCCCCTCCCACTCCGCAGCCAACGGGGATTGAAAAAATGAAGGTAAAAATCAACTTCTGTCAGCTGCAGGGGTGGGAGGGAAGTTGGATTTCTTTCTGCAACAACATACAGAAACATTAAATGAAATAGATTAAATATACCCGTGCAAAGCAATGTTTTCTTCCACTGTTACCCATGGCGTGTCCTCATAAATTACCATGGCATCGACCTGTAATTCTGGCCACCATCAAAAGAAGGACTTAAAACCCCGCCCCAGGTCTTGCAACGTCACGCCCCCGACTCAGTCAGGCCACGCCCCCTCTCACTCCGCAGCCATTCTGCAACGACACACAGAAACATTAAATGAAATAGATTAAATGCACCTATGCGAAGCGCTTTGCTAAGCCACGCCCCGACTCTGTAAGGCCACGCCCCCTGCCACTCCGCAGCCAACAGAGATTGAAAAAATAAAGGTAAAAATCAACTTCTGTCAGCTGCAGGGATGGGTGGGAGGTTGACTTTCTTTCTGCAACGACACACAGAAACATTAAATGAAATAGATTAAATACCCCCATGTGAAGCGTCTTGCTAATCCACGCCCCCGACTCTGTCAGGTTACGCCCCCTCCCACTCCGCAGCCAATGGGGATTGAAAAAATAAAGGTAAAAATAAACTTCTGTTTGCTGCAGGGGTGGGAGGGTGAATTTCTCTCTGCAACGACACACAAAAATCGTAGATGAAATTGACTAATTTTAGACTACGACCATTCAGTACTAATAAAAGATGTTTTTTTCCACTGCTACCCATTGCGGGTCCCCATAAATTACCATGTCATCGACCTATAATTCATGCCACTCTGACCCCCGCCCCAGATCTCGGGAAACCACGCTCCGACTCTGTCAGGCCACGCCCCCTCCCACTCCGCAGCCAACGGGGATTGAAAAAATGAAGGTAAAAATCAACTTCTGTCAGCTGCAGGGGTGGGAGGGAGGATGACTTTCTCTCTGCAACGACACACAGAAACATTAAATGAAATAGATTAAATATACCCGCGAAAAGCAATGTTTTCTTCCACTGCTACCCATTGTGTTTCCTCAAATTACCATGGCATTAACCTATAATTCAGGTCACCCTGAAATGAAGGACTTAACCCCCCCCCCCCCCCGTGTCCCATTAAACCACGCCCCCTCCCACTCCGCAGCCAATAGGGATTGAAAATATGAAGGTAAAAATCAACTTCTGTCAGCTGCATTGACTTTCTCTCTGCAATGACACACAGAAACATTAAATAAATAGATGAAATATACCCAGGCGAAGCCGGGTCTTTCTGCTAGTCTCTTAATAATATAAAAATGAGTTTCTGTCTGTCTGTCTGTTCTCTATGCGCGACCAAACTACTGGACCGATTTTCACCAAATTCGGCACACAGGTACATCAGGTGTCCGGGAAGGTTTTAGACCAGGTCTCATCTCTCTAGGACATACCGTTCCCGAGATATTCCCAAAATATGATCTCCATTAGCCAACATTACAACTGGGAGCTTTGGTTTTAAACTCCAACTGCCATTCTCTGCAAAGGCACAGGGAGGGCAGGTTTCCATAACAACCAGGTAATTATCAGCAGCTGAGGATCTCATCCATTTCTATTTACTGACACTGTTAAAGGTATTCCGGTTACCATAAATATAACTGATGTTTTTTTCTATTACTACAGTTCAGTAGTAATAAAAGATGTTTTGCTCCACTGCTGCCTATTGCGTGGGCTCATAAATAAGCATAGTATTGACCTTTAATTCAGGCCACCCTAAAAGAAGTACTTAAAACCCCCGCCCCAGGTCTCACTAAGCCACACCCCCAACTCTGTCAGGCCACACCCCCTTTCACTCCGCAGCCAACAGAGATTGAAAAAATAAAGGTAAAAATCAACTTCTGTCAGCTGCAGGGATGGGTGGGAGGTTGACTTTCTTTCTGCAACAACACACACAAACATTAAATAAAATAGATTAAATCCACCCATGCGAAGCGTCTTGCTAATCCACGCCCCCGACTCTGTCAGGTCACGCCCCCTCCCACTCCGCAGCCAATGGGAATTTAAAAAATGAAGGTAACAATAATCTTCTGTTTGCTGCAGGGGTGGGAGGGTGAATTTCTCTCTGCAACGACACACAAAAATTTTAGATGAAATAGACTGATTATAGACTACAACCGTTTGAAGCCTCTTGCTAAGCCAGGCCCCGTCTCTGTCAGGCCACGCCCCCTCTCACTCCGCAGCCATTCTGCAACGACACACAGAAACATTAAATGAAATAGATTAAATGCACCTATGCGAAGCGCTTTGCTAAGCCACGCCCCGACTCTGTAAGGCCACGCCCCCTGCCACTCCGCAGCCAACAGGGATTGAAAAAATAAAGGTAAAAATCAACTTCTGTCAGCTGCAGGGATGGGTGGGAGGTTGACTTTCTTTCTACAACGACACACAGAAACATTAAATGAAATAGATTAAATACCCCCATGTGAAGCGTCTTGCTAATCCACGCCCCCGACTCTGTCAGGTTACGCCCCCTCCCACTCCGCAGACAATGGGGATTGAAAAAATAAAGGTAAAAATAAACTTCTGTTTGCTGCAGGGGTGGGAGGGTGAATTTCTCTCTGCAACGACACACAAAAATTTTAGATAAAATAGACTAATTATAGACTACAACTGTTCGAATCGTCTTGCTAAGTCACGCCCCCAACTCTGTCAGACCACGCCCCCTCCCACTCTGCAGCCATTCTGCAGCGACACACAGAAACATTAAATGAAATAGATTAAATCACCTATGCGAAGCGCTTTGCTAAGCCACGCCCCGACTATGTAAGGCCACGCCCCCTCCCACTCTGCAGCCAACAGGGATTGAAAGAATGAAGGGAAAGATAAACTTCTGTCAGCTGCAGGGGTGGGAGGGTGAATTTCTCTCTGCAATGACACAGAAAATTTTAGATGAAATAGACTAATTTCAGACTACAACCGTTCGAAGCATCTTGCTAAGCCACACCCCCAACTCTGCCAGGCCACGCCCCCTCCCACTCCGCATGCAACAGGGATTGAAAAAAAATCAGCTGCAGGGGTGGGAGGGTGAATTTCTCTCTGCAACGACACACACAAACCGTAGATGAAATTGACTAATTTTAGACTACGACCATTCAGTACTAATAAAAGATGATTTTTTCCACTGCTACCCATTGCGGGTCCCCATAAATTACCAGGTCATCGACCTGTAATTCATGACACTCTGACCCCCGCCCCAGATCTCGGGAAACCACGCTCCGACTCTGTCAGGCCACGCCCCCTCCCACTCTGCAGCCAACGGGGATTGAAAAAATGAAGGTAAAAATCAACTTCTGTCAGCTGCAGGGGTGGGAGGGAAGTTGGATTTCTTTCTGCAACAACATACAGAAACATTAAATGAAATAGATTAAATATACCCGTGCAAAGCAATGGTTTCTTCCACTGTTACCCATGGCGTGTCCTCATAAATTACCATGGCATCGACCTGTAATTCTGGCCACCATCAAAAGAAGGACTTAAAACCCCGCCCCAGGTCTTGCAACGTCACGCCCCCGACTCAGTCAGGCCATGACCCCTCCCGCTCCGCAGCCAATGGAGATTGAACAATTGAAGGTAAAAATCAACATCTGTCAGCTGCAGGGATGGGAGGGAGGATGACTTTCTCTCTGCAACGACACACAGAAACATTAAATGAAATAGATTAAATATATCCGCGCAAAGCAATGTTTTTTTCCACTGCTACCCATTTTTTTTCCTCAAATTACCATGGCATTAACCTATAATTCAGGCCACCCTGAAATGAAGGACTTAACCCCCCCCCCCCCCCGTGTCCCATTAAACCACGCCCCCTCCCACTCCACAGCCAATAGGGATTGAAAAAATGAAGGTAAAAATCAATTTCTGTCAGCTGCATTGACTTTCTCTCTGCAACAACACACAGAAACATTAAATAAATAGATGAAATATACCCAGGCGAAGCCGGGTCTTTCTGCTAGTCTCTTATATATATAAAAATGAGTTTCTGTCTGTCTGTTCTTTATGCGCGACCAAACTACTGGACCGATCTTCACCAAATTCAGCACACAGGTACATCAGGTGTCTGGGAAGGTTATAGACCGGGTCTTAGCTCTCTAGGACGTACCGTTCCCGAGATATTCCCAAAAAATGACCTGCATTAGCCAATATTAGTCTGGAAGTCTCTCTCTTCAAATCCCAACTGCCATACACACGGTCACATGTCCCTTATCAGCCAATAGAAGCTCGCAGGTCCTTAGTCTGCAAATACACGCAGCTTTGCTGCAGGTTTCCATAACAACCCAGCCAGGTAATTAGCAGCCAGCTGAGGAGTTCATGTAAATAGCTCCAAACACAATTCAGTGCTTACCTCCAACAGGCCTTGGCCCAGCCTGCTTCTTACACACATACATCAAGTTTCCATAACAACCCAGCCATTTTCCTTCACTGCTGTAGGTCAGCTTTAGGCTTGGGTTACACAACGACAATAAGTCGCACAACACATAGGGCGCAACTACACTGCTACATGTGTCACGCGACATTGATGTCGCACCAATTTCGCGCAACAACTTTTAGAATGATAGTCTATAGTGTTCCAATATGACATGCTGTGACGCGACAGTTGCACAAAAATCCGTCTTGAATGAATTTTTTGCGACTGTCGTGTGGTAGTCGCAGCATGTCGTAATAAGTTGCAGTGCAACAATATAGCCTATCATTATAAAAATTGTTGCGCGAAATTGCTGCGACAGAATGTTGCACGACACGTCATTGTGTAGCCCTAGCCTTAAAGGGGCAGGGCGCTGTGGAGGTCACTGTTAAAGGGGCATTCACTGTGGATGTTACTGTTAAGGGGGCAGGCCGCTGTGAAGGTCACTGTTAAGGGGGCGGGCACTGTAGAGGTCACTGTTAAGAGGGTAGGGGCCATGATTAAAGGGGCAGCTGCTGTGGACGTCACTGTTAAGGTAGCACGGTACTGTGAGGTCACTGTTAAGGGAGCGGGGTACTGTGGAGGTTACTGTTATGATAACGGGTTGCTGTGGAGGTCTCTGTTAAATGTGCAAGGAACAGTGGAGGTCACAGATAAGGAGATGGTCCCCTATGGAGGGCAGTGTTAAGGGATGGGCCCCTGAGGAGGTCACTGTCAAGGGAGTGGGGTGCTGTGAAACTCACTGTTAAAGGGGCTGGATGCTGTGAAGGTCAAAGTTAAAGGGATGGGCTGCTGTGGAGGTCCCATTTTAAGGAGACGGGGCACTGTGGGGGGTCAGTGTAAAGGGGTGGGGGGCTTTGGAGTTCACTGTTAACGGCAGGGGGTGCTGTACAGGCCACTGTTATGGGAAATACTGTCAATATCTTTTAACGACACACAGAAATATTAAATGAAATAGATGAAATATACCCATGCACAGCCGGGTCCTTCTGCTAGTATTTTTATAGAGCCGGTCATTATGCACGTGGCAATACCTAATAGGTGCATTTTTTCTTTTTTTTATTATAAAATCATGGGAAAGGGGTGTTTGTTTGTTTTTTTACTTAAAACTTTATTTTTTATTCTTAAAAACACTTTGTTTTACTTTATTTATTTTATTTCTGGCCCACTATGGGACTTCAAATTTTGGGGGTCTAATCTCCTCTGCAATGCATAACAATACATCTGTATTGTAATGAATTGCCTGTTAGTGTATTACACTGGGTAATACACAAACAGGTTGCCTAGGGGACCCAGTCTGGGGCTGGATCTCCTCAGCTTCTGTAGAAGGTAGGTCCCAATGCCTCAGCAAGGTATCAGCTGCCTTCTCACCCTTTGGGTCCTTGTCACTGAAGCGTGGGGACCTGATAAGATACCTCACCCGCCGCAAACTCCTTCTATGCTGCGGTCAGCGCGGATACAGCAGTGCCTGCCCGATCACCATGACGTAATAATTCTTCATATTGCGGGAACTCACTTCCTGCTACGTACTATTACATCATATGTCGGGAGGGGGTTAAAGCGGTTCTCCGGGAATTAAGAAAATTAAAATACTTAAATATTACAGCATTATTCATATATTCCCAAATACCTTACATTAGTTATAATGGCTCGTTTTGTCTGGGGAGCAATCATTAGGAGAAATAAAATGGCCGCTGTCCTATTAGTACACACAAAACACAATCACACAGCAGGACAAGTTACTTCACAAAACTGAGTCAATTCAAATTGCATCCATACTATAACCAACCAATAAGAACTGGAATAACTCATTAGGAGAATATCAAATAGCACACGAGTAATTTATCACTCTATAATAAAAAATATAATTTTATTAAATATAATTAAAATTACAAAAGTATGTGAACAACATATAGTATAGTAGGGAAACTAAAAAATAGCATGATCAGTCACAAGTACCAATGAACAATAGCCGTTACAAAACAATTCAGGTCTGCAGTAAGTGTGCATATATTAAACAAACATCCTAAAACCTGCAATAATAAATTGCCACATGAAGGAATGTATAATGCGTAATGATAAGACAGTTCTATCTTACAGCACTGAAGTGAAGGCTATAGGAAGAGATAGGCAGTATAAATGGCTGTAAAACGGGAGATAATCCTCAAATTTCCATCATAAAAGTCAAACTGCAACTATATAACTTAGGCCCCATTCAGACGACCGTGTTTCACGGCCGTATACGGGCCGTGAAAGCCCAGCCTGTGCTGCCCCAGAGGACGGGAGTGCACGGCGTCATTTGTTGCTATGATGCCGTGCGCTTCCTGAGGCCGCCGCCGTACAGTGAAACATTGTACACGCCGTGAAACACAGTCGTCTGAATGGGGCCTTAAATAGAGAAAACATACCCCAGTGCTGGAAGTGTAACCAAACCAATATTTCCCCTCTACGTGCATTTCGCGCGTAGAGGGGAAGTATTGGTTTGGTCACGCTTCCAGCACTGGGGTATGTTTTCTCTATTTAAGTTATATAGTTGCAGTTTGACTTTTATGATGGAAATGAAACATACAGCATCCTTCAGTAAAGCAAAAATTTGTGGGTGTCCCAATTCCTCTTTAGTGGAACAAAATAAAGACATGGAGTCAGTGCCAATACAGTAGTGGAGAAAAAAAACTGTTCTTTTAATCCATGTTGTGGCAGTGCAAAAACACATGCATCCCTTCTGTTAGATTTAGTTTCATAGTTAATACGGTTTAAAAAAGACATAAGTCCATCAAGTTCAACCAAGGGATAGGTAGGGACGTGAATATGAGAAGGAACTCAGATTTCTACACTATTTCATAAGCATCAATGTCATTTGCTTTCAAGAATTAATCTAAACCCTTTTTAAAACTGTCCACTGATCCTGCTGTGACCACGTCCTGAGGAAGTCTTTTCCACAGATTCACGGTTCTTAGAATAAAGAAGCTTTGATGCTTCTGGAGACTGAACTTTTTCTTCTCCAGTCGAGGCAGTGCCCCCTTGTCTTTTGAGGGCATTTAACATGGAACAGTTTTTCACCATATTTTTTGTATAGTCCATTTATATATTTGTATAGGTTAATCATGTCCCCCCTTAGACGTTTCTTCTCAAGACTAAATAAATGTCATTATTTTAATGTTTCTTCATAACTAAGACCCTCCATGCCCCTCAGTTTAGTTGCTCTCCTCTGTACTTTTTCCAGCTGCAGTGTGTCCTTTCTATGGACTGGTGCCCAGAACTCAACTGCATATTCCAGATGAACCCGCACCAACGCTTTGTAAAGTGGTAGTATTATATCCCTGCCCAGCGAGTCCATGCCTCATTTAATGCATGACAATATCCTGGTAGCCTTAGAAGCAGCTGATTAACATTGTATGCTGTTATTTAATCTACCATCTACAAGACACCCAAATCCTTCTCTATAAGTGACTCTCCCAGTGTTACCTCCCCTAGGACATATGAAGCACAGAGATTATTACTACCAAGATGCATAACTTTAAATTTATCCACATTGAACCTCATTCACCAAGTTGATGCCCAATCACTCAGAGTGTTCAAGTCAGCTTGTAATTTATGGACATCTTCCATAGATTGCACAATACTACATAGCTTAGTGTCATCTGCAAAAATAGAAATGGTGCCATTAATCCCGTCCTCGATATCATTAATAAATAAATTAAATAATAGAGGACCCAGCACTGAACCTTGGGGTACACCACTTATAACCCGGGACCATTCTGAATAGGAATCATTGAACCACACCTCTGGACACGGTCCTTCAACCAGTTTTCAATCCAATTACAAACTATACTTTCCAAGCCTATAGACTTTACTTTACCTATTAAATGTCTATGAGGGACAGTATCAAAAGCCTTTGCAAAATCCAGAAATACTACATCCACAGCTGCCCCTCTGTCCAGGCTTCTACTCACCTCCTCATAAAAACAAATCAGGTTAGTCTGACAACTTCTGTCCTTGGTAAACCCATGTTGGTTATCACTTATAATATTATTTACAGTCACATACTCTTGTATATAGTCCCTTAAGAGTCCTTTAAACATTTTTCCCACAACAGAAGTTAAACTCTAATTACCTGTGGAGGACCTAGATAATTTTTTGTGTCAAATCTCTTTTTTATTTGTTTTTTATTCATGAGAGAATACAACAATAGATAATACAGTAGTTCAGTGCCAAGTAAACGCCACAAATAAAAGAGTCGCCAGCAGCAGACAGGCATCCAGCGACTATGTTCAAAGGAAGACATGTAGCGAGGTAATCATGTGACTCTGTGCAAGAACAGTTGCTCAGCTTGTACAAAAGCCGGCAATTTCAAAGTAAGGTTAGTGCACAAGAATAAATTAAGAGTGTAACAGAACTAAACAGATAATGGAGGAGATGTAGGCTCCCTACATATACCATAGTGTTGGCATGAAAAGGGGGAAAAGGGGAGAAGGTAGGAAGGGAGGATTTAGGGGAGGGTTAGGGATGAGTATGTAGCCAGGGTAGGGCAAGGAAGAGCAGAGAGGTTCCATGACATAAATACGTAAGTCAGGCGACTTCAGTGATACTTAAATGCTAGGCAACCAGTAAGTACTAAAGGTTCAGTCTGGAGTTGTAGCTAGCCTTTTCCTGGATCTCTTAATCTTCCATGGTTGGACGACAGGGAGGTCTGGCAGGTTGGTACCACTTTGTACGATCCTTGTAGGGTTAATGCGATTCCAAATGGAAACAACCATCTATAAGGAATGTCTATACTTCGTAGGATCTCTATGAAAGGTTTCAGCTTACAGTGTTTGGACAGGGTAACTTGTGATAAATATTGGAAGATCTGTATAAGGGAACCTTCATACGAAAGTTCTGTACCATTCCTGGTGGCTCTCAGGATCGTGTCTCTGTGGTGTGAGTTGAGGACCTTGCATATTATATCTCTTGGTGGTTCTCCATCTTTGGGTTTCGGCCTCAACGCCCTATGAGCCCTTTCGAATGTAAAATGATCTTGCATGTTCGGCGGCAACAGAGGTTTCAATATGTCACTTGTAATGTCCATTACAGATGATGCTAAGACCAAATCTGGGACCTCCTTTAACCTCAAATTATTGCGCCTCCCTCTATTATCCTGGTCTTCGACATAGGAGAGAGGATTATTGAAGTGGTTTTGGCAATGAGATAGAGCAGTGGCCGTGGCCTCTCCAGAGGAGACCAGGGAGGCTTGATTGTCTTGAAGTGATTTGACCCTGCCTCCAATTTCTCTGATGTCTGTCTTGATGTCTGAAAGTTCCTTGAGAACTGGAGCTATAGCTGATTCGATGATCTGCTGGAGGGTTTTGCGAGAGGTTGATATGGTATATTGGGGTCTGCAGTGCAGCGATCTTCCAAACCAGAGCTATCGTGGCCAGACATTTCGTCGGCCTCCGCCATTTTCAAATCTGCAGACTGTTGAGTTGTTGTGGGGTCAAGATGCTTTTTATGGAGAAATTTCAGATTGCGTTTTTTTTTACAGCTGCAGGCCCCCATCTTTTCGGGTTTACCCACCTTGACCACGGCGTGTCACAGGATTTAAAGACCGCGACAAATCCCCAGTAGGACACGGGAGGCTCAAAAAACTATCAAGGCGCCTATCCTCCAGGGTTCAGCAACTGTGCATTAGAGCGTGTGCCATTGTTTGGTGCTCACAAAAAATTGGGCCTAGGATCCGGCTTATAAGAGATAGTGTAGACCCCCGGGTGAGGTGATCCAAGAAAAATTAGAGCTAGGCTCTTAAGTGTGAGAAAAAACTCCAAGGAGGAGCGGCAAGTGGCTCTAGGGTGGAGTGACTGCCGCAGGTAAGTAAATTAGTTGTACCAACCACCTCTTGTATCGCTGCAGTGGGTCCCTGTGAAAGGCGCTTCTCCACTTGTTGGCCAGAAGCCAGCTTCCGGTGGCATCGGTCCGTCAGGAGGTGGTGAGGCTGTAGGTTGTGCACCACATCTAGTAGGCCTGAGGGGTCACTCGGGTGGATCAGGTCTTGATATCGGCCGTATGGGTTCCGGGTAGAATGATCAAGTACCAGGGGATAGGATGGTGCCAATTTCTAGGCTCAATTGGGGTTATTTAGCCATTGGTGAGTAAGCAGAAGCGGAGCTCGCCAGCGCTAGGCCACGCCCCCTCCCTAGATCCTTTTTTGAATATGGGCACCACATTGCCTTGTGCCAATCACTTGGCACTGTACCAGTACCTAGAGAATCTTTAAAAATGATAAACAGGGGCACATCAATGATTAAACTGAGCTCTTTAAGAACTCTTGGGTGTAATCCATCTGGACCTGGAGCCTTGTTCACATTTACCTTATTTAACTTAGCTTAGACCATATCTGCAGTTAGCCAATTGCGTATATTACTGGATGTACTAACAAACAACACAGATATCAACTCCTTTCTCTTATTTTGTATATACAGAGCTAAAAAACACATATAGAATATGCGTCACTATTTGGCTTTGATCACACACCGTTATTGTCAGCCCAAAACAGGTGTGGGCCAAACCTACAGAACAGATCCATCAGAAGAACAGAAAAATAACAAAAAAAAATGGGTCCTGTTGTTTCGGCATCCATAAGGCCTTGTCAGGTCTGGTCACCGGAGAACATAGGTTTTCTATGTTTTGCTTGGTATTCTGAGTTTTTGTGTGTTCTGTTTAGTGCCTACGCCTTGCCTTTAACCATGTTCACACTGTGGGGTTGTTTTGGAGCCAACACCCATCTTCATGTTTTGTTTGTCTTCTTAGGGTTAATACTCAGGTGCTGGGCTGAGTGGCTTCTCAGAATCTGGTCCATTCAGAACCTGGGGGTGGGATATCTTCCTGCATAAATACCTACCTTCCTCTCTGCTCTTGGCCGGTTTTTGCAAATCCTTGCTTTACCTGCTCTTGCGTTTGTATCGTTTGTATCCTGACTGCTTATATTTGACCCTTGGCTCGTACCTGACTACTCTACCGTCTTCCGATTTGTACCTACGTTATCTCTGGTTCTCTGACGCAGCTAGTTGACTACTCTTCTGTGTTTTGTTCGTCTCTGTTTGTTGTCCCTTATCCCTGCACCTTAGTCAGAGTAATTGCAGTCCTCGTGGTTGTCGCCGTGTCACCTAGGACACGGAGGCAAGTAGGCAGGGACAGGGGTTGGGGAGAGCTCAGGGATCACATCCCCCTTTTCTGTGTACCCCAACCTTGACAGGCCTCTATCACACGGTCAGTATTTTGCATCAGGATTTGATCATGATTTGGAAGCCAAAAGCAGGAGTGGGTCCAAAACACAGAAGACATGCAAATATTTTTATCACATGTTATCTCTGTTTTGGACCCACTCTTGTTTTTGCCTTACGAATACTGATCAAATGCTGACCAAATACTGATGGTGTGAAGGAGGATCCTCAAACTACAGGATCTGCATTTTTTTGGCTGTTTTTCTGACGGATCAGAAGAACAGAAAAATAAACTGCGATGTGCATACAGACTTGTGCATACATACAGCGATGTGCATACATACAGACAGAACAGATGCATATCTATTGATGATACCTAATCTAAGAGTAGGCTTGGCTCCTAAATTTGCCTCACAATAAATGATGGAAATAACTGACCAAATAACACAACTGTGAACTCAGCCTGACAGGTCAATGTTAGCATCAGCTCTAATTTATCAGGGTGGACTTAACCGTGCAGTGCCCCAAAAGTAGGGCCCCAATAACAGTGGGAAGGGTGTCAGCAATAAGTCTGTATGCACATCGCTGTTTATTTTTCTGTTTTTCTGATCCGTCAGAAAAACAGCCAAAAAAAATGCGGATCCTGTAGTTTGAGGATCCTCCTTCACACCATCAGTATTTGGTCAGCATTTGATCAGTATTCGTAAGGCAAAAACAAGAGTGGGTCCAAAACAGAGATAACATGTGATGAAAATATTTGCATGTCTTCTGTGTTTTGGACCCACTCCTGCTTTTGGCTTCCAAATCATGATCAAATCCTGATGCAAAATACTGACCGTGTGATAGAGGCCTTATGGATGCCGAAACAACAGGACCCATTTTTTTGTTATTTTTCTGTTCTTCTGATGGATCAGAAGAATGGAAAAATAAACTGTAATGTCAACATGGCCAAACAGGGACACTAATGTCCCTGTAACAGATTGGTGAGAGTGGCAACAGCATGGAGAAAAAAATAGTGGCCTCGGAACAGACTTGTTAGGCTGGCAACAGCATGAAGAGTAACAATAGTGGCCCCGGAAAAGAGTGACGAGGGTGGCAACAACATAGAGTCACAATTGTGGCTCCAGAACAGAGTGGGGAGGTGGGCAACAGCAGTGGCAGTAACAGCACAAGATGGTGGCAGATAACAATAAGGGCAGATGGCAGTAAAGGTGGCAGGCGTGTGACAGCATCAGAATAGCATCAGCAGCATAAGTAACGGGCCATTTATCACAATGATCCGGTGTGGCAGCACACTGTAGTCAGATCATTACTGCCAGAATGATCTAGTCCAGTGATGGCTAACCTCTGGCACTCCGGCTGTAGTTAAACTATGACTACCAGCATGCTTTATTCATTTCTATGAAGTTTTGAAAACAGCCAAGCAAGTGTACATCTTGGAATCAAAGTTTTACCACAGTTGAAGTGCTGGAGGTTAGCCATCACAGATCTAGTCTGTTGTATCAGGCACCGGTGTCTGGAAATCCTGGTTGATCCAGCCCTGATTCATCTTCATAAAGGGCTGGAAAAAAATAGAATATGTAAAAGACACATAAAAACAGCCAAACTAGAGACCGAGAGATTAATCGCCAAAGAGAGTAAAACTAACCCTAAAATGTTCTTCAATTATATAAATACTAAAAAGTATAAACCTGAAGGTGTGGGCCCCTTACAGAGTAATGAGGGGGGAGTAGCAGAGAGCGATGAGGAGAAAGCGAAGCTGCTAAATAACTTTTTCTCCACTGTATTCACTGAGGAAAATAAAATGTCAGATGAAATGCAGAGTATAAAAGTAAATTCCCCTTTAAAAGTGCCCTCTCTGACCCAGGAAGAGGTGCAGCAACGTCTTAAAAATATTAAAATAGACAAATCACCAGGACCGGATGGCATACACCCCCGTATCCTAAGAGAATTAAGTAATGTAATCGACAGACCCTTATTTCTGATATTTAAGGACTCTATACTGACGGGGAGTGTTCCACAGGATTGGCGCATAGCAAATGTGGTGCCAATATTCAAAAAGGGTCCAAAAACAGAGCCTGGAAACTATAGGCCGGTAAGTTTAACGTCTGTTGTGGGTAAACTGTTTGAAGGTTTTCTGAGAGATGCTATCTTGGAGTACCTCAATGAAAATAAGCAAATAACTCCATATCAGCATGGCTTCATGAGGGATCGGTCATGTCAAACCAATTTAATCAGTTTCTATGAGGAGGTAAGTTCTAGACTTGACCGCGGCGACTCAATGGATGTCGTATATTTGGACTTCTCCAAAGCGTTTGACACTGTACCACATAAAAGGTTAGTATACAAAATGAGAATGCTTGGCCTGGGAGAAAATGTCTGTATGTGGGTAAGTAACTGGCTTAGTGATAGAAAACAGAGGGTGGTTATTAACGGTACATACTCAGATTGGGTCACTGTCACTAGTGGGGTACCACAGGGGTCTGTATTGGGTCCTATTCTCTTCAATATATTTATTAATGATCTTGTAGAAAGCTTGCACAGTAAAATATCAATTTTTGCAGATGACACTAAACTGTGTAAAGTAATTAACACAGAAGAGGACAGTGCACTGCTACAGCAGGATCTGGATAGACTGGAGGCTTGGGCAGAAAAGTGGCAGATGAGGTTTAACACTGACAAATGTAAGGTTATGCATATGGGAAGGAATAATGCAAGTCACGAGTACATACTAAATGGTAAAGCATTGGGTAACTCTGACATGGAAAAGGACCTAGGAATTTTAGTGAACAGCAAACTAAGCTGCAGAAACCAGTGTCAGACAGCTGCTGCCAAGGCCAATAAGATAATGGGTTGCATCAAAAGAGGCATAGATGCCCGTGATGAGAACATAGTCCTGCCACTTTACAAATCACTAGTCAGACCACATATGGAGTACTGTGTACAGTTCTGGGCTCCTGTGAACAAGGCAGACATAGCAGAGCTGGAGAGGGTTCAGAGGAGGGCAACTAAAGTAATAACTGGAATGGGTGGACTACAGTACCCTGAAAGATTATCAAAATTAGGGTTATTCACTTTAGAAAAAAGACGACTGAGGGGAGATCTAATAACTATGTATAAATATATCAGAGGTCAGTACAGAGATCTCTCCCATCATCTATTTATCCCGAGGACAGTGACCATGACGAGGGGACATCCTCTGCGTCTGGAGGAAAGAAGGTTTGTACATAAACATAGAAGAGGATTCTTTACGGTAAGAGCAGTGAGACTATGGAACTCTCTGCCTGAGGAGGTGGTGATGGTAAGTTCACTAAGAGAGTTCAAGAAGGGCCTGGATGTATTTCTGGAGGGTAATAATATTACAGGTTATAGTTACTAGAGAGGGGTCGTTGATCCAGGGAGTTATTCCGATTGCCTGACTGGAGTCGGGAAGGAATTTTTCCCCCTAAAGTGAGGAAAATTGGCTTCTACCTCACAGGGTTTTTTGCCTTCCCCTGGATCAACTTGTAGGAAAACAGGCTGAACTGGATGGACAGATGTCTTTTTTCGGCCTTACAAACTATGTTACTATGTTACTAGTCTCTCAACATTTTGTGTTGAAAGGCGAGTCCTCTTTGGGGTAATTATACCACCCGCCGCACTAAACACCCATTCTGATGCCACACTACTGGTCGGGCAGGAAAGCTTCCCCAAGGCAAACTCACCCATTTGTGGACACAATTCAAGTTTGGCTGCCCATGTGATCTTGGATCTGGGATGACAAGCTGCAGTCCAAGTATGCAACCACCTGCTGGTTCAGGTTCTGCTTCATGTCTTGCTGCTGCTGGGTAGTTTCTTCAGCAGGTGGGTGAAGAAAAATGCTCATCAGAGACTGCTGAAGGAGCTGGTGCTGCTCCTGCCACCTAGACCGTCATGAGGATGGGCAATGTCACATGTAGGCAGCGACAAACCAACTACCAAGAATGTCTCGATAGTAGTTGAGTTTTTCACCCTTCCCAGAAGGTGTAAAAAAAAAGACCCCAATTTGGACCAGTAGCAAGGGTCTAACATTTAGTGATAAATTTTCAAGCAACTCAGCATGCATCTGTCCATTTGCACAAGGGACTTGGAAGGACTCCCTGCCTCCAACTCCACTGCATACTGCCACGTTCTGTCAGGATGGTCTTTGTCGTCACCCTCTAGCTCCACTCCTGTCAGTTGGGCAGATAAACCACCTTGTTTATGTCCTCCTCCTCTGGTGCCAGTTTAGCCTTCACAGGGCTCAGGTGGCTGTGAGATGTAGGAGCCATGTCTTTTGTACCCTTGCCTGTCAGATTTATCAGCATCCCCTCCAAGATGTGAAGGAAAGGAATTACATCATTCATCCCGATAAATAACAAATGGTGAATGACAAATAAATTGGTCTCCTCAAAGGGCCTGAGCAAACAGCAGGTGTTACACATGAGCTGCCACTGTCTAACATCAAAGTCACACCAGGGAGTAGTCCTGCCCATCTGCATCATCAAGAAATTGGTCACAGATTTCCTCTGCTCATACAGTCGGTCCAACATGGGGAGGGTGGAGTTCCAATGTGTGGAAATGTCGTATATGAGGCATTGTAGGGGGCACCATTCTGCCTTTCAGCTCAAGGAGGGCATGTTTTGCATGGCAAGAGTGACTCAAGTGCATACACAGTTTCCTGGACCTTTTAAACTGCTCTTGCAATTTAGTGGAAGACTTGAATGCTATGTACACCTTTAGGGGCAATTTTTTTTTATTATTATTGAAACATACTTATTTCAAGCTAAAAATTTTTTTTTTTCAATTTGTCTTTATTAAAAACATGGAATCCTTTTTTGTGTACATAACAGATGCTGTAGAAGCAGCCTGTGGATTTTCCATCATTTAGGGAGCTGATGGGGTCCTTATCTCTGCTCTCTTTTATTACAAACATTCATTATAGCTCAGTTCCTATTCTACTGTTAAGAATGTTGCATAAATAAGTGTTTATAACCTCGTTGTAGTTTAGAAAAACAATTAATCTTTTGAGAAAGAATGGCTCAATATTTTTAATAAAGGCCAATTGAAAATATGATTTGTAGTAAAAAATGAGTAAAATGCATTCATAGAAAAAAATTTCCTCCTAATAAGATTGAAGACATGCGCCATGCAGGGCACATGGGTCAGTCCTCCCTGGTGCAGTGCAGACAGAATGTTTTTCCCATTATTGGTTCAACATACGTGTGCAGGGCTGGTACAAAGAAGAAGTGACTGCTTGGGAATCTCCACCTTAAGTGGACACAAGCCATCAGTTCTCTCAAATGTTCAAAGCCCACGATATGGGAAGGGAGGGACTGTAGTACCAGCAACTTGGCCATGTGCATGTTCAGCTTCTGCGTCATTGGATGAGTGCATGCATACTGTTGTCTCTTTGCAATCGCCTCAGACATCGTCTGCTGGTAAAACATGATGTGACAAGGAGTAGGAGGAGCATCAGGAGGTACAGACAAAGGGAAGGAATGATAGCTTTCTTCTGCTGAGGATAAGAAGCTTTGACTGCTGGAGAATGCGTGCAAGTGTCACGGTTTTCCCACTGCACTTTATGGTGGCACTCCATGTGTTGACCCAGGACCGTGGTGCCACCATTAGCACCTTGACCGCGCTTCACCTACTGCCCATATATTTAGCATACCGCCACACTAACATCCTCCAGCAACTTGATAAAAAATTCCCACACTGCCGAGCATGTCATTTTACCCCCAACATTCTGTGCTGACTGCCTGCCACGTCCTAACTATATAACTATGCCAACCTCTGTATTGTAACACACAAGTTGCACACATAGCTCTGTTATTATTTTCACAAATGAAAAAAATAAAAACTTGAACTTTAATTTTTTCAGATGCCCTGACAAATTATGACTAATAGTTTTCTCTAAAACACTACCCTCCATATTGTGAGACACATGTTTCACGTAACTGTATTTCTATCACAGAAACTTTTTTCCCTTTTGAGTAAGGTCCTAGGGATATATAATGAATACCCGACACAACGGTCACCTTACCAATTTTATCCTACTAGGGACCAACTCTGCATATGATTAAAACATAACTTTTATTAAACTCCAAAACAATAAATATCAATAACTAAAGTGCCAAAGAGAAAAAAATTTAAATTATCAGCTTGTTTGCATGGAGCCTGTGTGTTATATTTCAGCTATTTTTGCAGTGAGGGCTGTAGCGATGCCTGTGGTAGCATCTGTGTATGTGGTGCCAGGGGTTATTCAATTCTCATAGCCTCTGGTTAATAGTTTTTAACTGTACAACAATTTAACTTCAATAGGTTCCCAGTCTAATCTATCTGGTGGATCTACATGTGTATAACATACTATCTTGCTCCTATAGTTGCTGTGGCTGTTTCTAGCTAATTGACTAGTGTTCTATTTATCTAAGATTTATTACTGTGTGCACTAAAATGTATCCACCTAATGCACTATATTTGATGGCTCTACTTAGCTCTGTTTATTCTAAGTCAGACATAAGTGTATCCAACTTGATACACTGTCTGTTTAGCAGCCTGTGTCCACAGCTCTTATATCAGATTTTTGCTGCACATAGTATAATGAGACTCACACTCTGTAATTCCTTCCATTGATAAGAATTAGAGATGAGCGAAGCTGGTGAAGTGGAATTCGATCCGAATTTCAGGAATTATTCGATTTGCAGCGAATCTGAATTTCCTGACGATTCGTGGTAGCTAGTTTTTCCCTAAAATGGCGGCTGCACGTGTTAGGACATGGAGCAAGGAACTGTGGGAAGGAGGGATCACCCACAATGCCATGCAGCCAATCAGCAGCCAGCCAGCCCTGTAATGTCAAAGCCCTATAAATAGCCTCAGCCATCTTGGATTTTGCCATTCTCCAGTGAACTTGAGAGACAGAGAGACATTTGCAGGCACTAGGGAAAGTGATAGAAAACCTCATCAAACGTATATATTGTTCAATAGAAGTATAGGGAAAGGATAGAGAGGGAAGTTTTGAAAGAGAACAGGGTTCATTAGGGGTGTTTAGAGACAGGGTAATAAGAAAAATCGTATTACACTTGGGCACAATGACTGGGGTTCAAAATTGCGATGATACAGCTGCTCATTTCAGGTGTGCAATAGATCATACCTCTGTAATTCTGATTATTGGGGTGTTATTAACCCTTGTGCACTGTAGTTACATTTAGTAAAGCCCTTTTTTGCTGCTTTAGTGTTGGAAAACAGAAAAGTCTTATTAGCTTTTGTGTGGTGAAGTGGGAAAATTACAGCCCTTTGTAGCATGTATTAGTGGCAAAAAAAAAGTTTTCTTTGGCGTACAGTGCCGAATTTATTTATTGTCAAACCTTCTGGCATTTATTAGTGGTTCAAAAAAACAGTAGTAGTCGCTCTGTGCTGAAGTGGGAAAATTACAGCTCTTTGTAGCCTATATTAGTGGCAAAAAAAAAAGTTTTATTTGGCATACAGCGCCGAAGTTATTTATTGTCAAATCTGTCGTTTATTAGTGGTGCAAAAAAAAGTATTAGCTATTGTGACGTGGAGTGGCAAAATTACAGCCCTTTGTAGCATGTATTAGTGGCAAAAAAAAATGTATTTGGAGTTCAGCGTCAAAGTTAATTATTGTAAAACCTTTCATTTATTAGTGGTGCAAAAAATGTATTTGTTCTGTGCTGAAATGGGAAAATTACAGCCCTTTGTAGCGTGTATTAGTGGCAAAAAAAGTTTATTTGGCCTACAGCGCCGAAGTTAAATCTTGTCAAACCTTCTGTCTATTATTAGTGGTGCAAAAAAAAAGTATTAGTCATTGTCTGGTAAAGTGGCAAAATTACAGCCCTTTGTAGTGTGTATTAGTGGCAAAAAAAGCTTACTTGGCCTACTGTGCCAAAGTTACATCTTGTCAAACATTTTGTCGGTTATTAGTGGTGCAAAAAAAAAACGCATTTGTTGTTCTGTGCTGAAGTGGGAAAATTACAGCCCTTTGTAGCATGTTTTAATTTCCCATTTATTTATTTGATCTAACAGTATGTCAGACAGAGAAGTGACAGGCCTTGCCCAGGGGAGTGGCAGCTCATGCGTGACACCTGCCATTTGCTTGTGCCCTTTGAGGAGGCCACTTTATTTATCAGTTGCCAGGACTATGGGATGAACAATGTCATTTCACTCATTCATATCCTGGAAAAAAAGCTGGTAAATCTGGCTGGTCAGGGGACAAAATATGTGGCGACTACATGTCACAGCCACACGAGCCCTGTGGGGGCTAAACTGGAGGAGGAGGAAGAGCAGGAGGACATTGGAGCACAAAGAATGTCTAGAGAAATGGGTAGTTTCTCTACCCAGGTGACAGGAGAGCAGGAGCAGGAGGAGCAGGTGCAGCCAGAGGAGCTACAGGGCGATGAGGGAGAGGAGCCAGAGGACCCAGACACACCGTGGCAGTATGCAGTGGAGATGGAGGCAGGGAGTCCCTCCGAGTCACTTTCACAAATGGCCCGATGCATGCTCACTTGCTTGCCGTATTGTCACCATTTTGCAGAGGGATGACTACTGGCTCTCCACCCTGTTAGATCCTCACTACTGGTCCAAAATGGGGTCCTTTTTTTACACCTGCCAAGAGGGAGGACAAACTGAACTACTATATAGACATCCTATGTAGTCAGTTGGCCGCTGCCTATCTGCGCCATCGTCCTTCCTCTCACAGGTCTGACCGGGGGGCCCTCTGCGCTCACGTTCCACTGCCATGGCTGCTGGGGGGGGTGGCAGGAGCCAGATGAGCAGCTTTCTTCACCGGCATAGTGAAGAAACTACTCACCGGCAGCATTAGCTAGACCTGGAGGAGGACCTGAACCAGCAGGTGGTGGCATACTTGGACAGCACCCTACCACCCGACATTGAAGATCTGCTTGACTACTGGGCAACCAAACTAGATTTGTGGCCGCAACTGGCTGAGTTTGCTCTGGAAAAGCTGTCCTGCCCGGCCAGTAGTGTGGCATCAGAGTGGTTGTTTAGAGCGGTGGGGGCCATAGGTACCCCAAAGAGAACTTGCCTGTCCATCCAAAATGTGGAGCAACTGACCTTTGTCAAGATGAATCACTTCAGACAGGATCAGACAGGATTTCCACCCAACAACGCCTGATGCATCAAATTAGATTATCCATGCTGTCTTGACTAGAGACCGGTTTCTTCTGGCTACCTGCCTCAACAAATATTCTAATGCTGCCATCCGCTTGATGCCACACATCGGATGCCAGGTGCCACCCACCTCCCCACACTGTCGTCGTGCCACTCTGTAGTCAGCTGCTGCCTTCACAATGTCATCGTACCACTTTGTAGCCTGCTGCTGCTGCCTCCACAATGTCGTTGTGCCACTCTGTAGTCTGGGGATACTCCTGCCTTCACAATGTCATTGTACCATTCTGTAGTCTGCTGATGTTGCTGCCTCCACAATGTCGTTGTGCCACTCTGTAGTCTGCTGATGCTATTACCTCCACAATGTCTTTGCACCACTCTGTGGTCTCCTGATGCTACTGCTTCTGCCACTACCACATTCTGTCATTGTGCCACTCTGTGGTCTCCTGATGCTGCTGACACACAGCACTGTCGGGGGGGGCTCTGCTTGTATAAGCGTTTAATATAACAGGTTATGTAGAAATCTATGTAGAATCAGTGAATTGGTATAAAAGGAGTGTGCTCTTTCGCGCTATAGTAGGTTCTTGGGCCTCTGCATGGTTCTTTATAGCTGGCGCTAACATTGACCTGTAAGGCTGAGTTCACACTTGAGTTATTTGGTCAGTTTTGCCCCATAACTGCCAAAATACCTTTAGTGTGCAGCGATTCTAAGAACGACGCCTGTTATCTGTGTGTCATACTGGTTCACAGTATTGTTTCACTACCACAGCAGACTCCCTATGCGTGTTTCTGCAAGGCACAGTGAACTATACAGGCTCTCTGCAGCCAGGAAGTAGCCGTTTTTTAATGCGATTCGCCGCAAATTTATTCGGATCAAATCAAATCGTTTTGAAAATTCGGCTAACCGACCGAATTGAATTTTTGAAAAATTTGCTCATCTCTAATAAGAATCATCCACATGCAACGCTTCAGAGCCACATGCTGCTATTGCGGGGGGGGGGGCACGTTATTTTTAGCCTCAGCAGTTAGGCAGGAGCTACTATTGAGCCACAAGAAAGGTATGGATGGAAGTGAAATGAATGTGAAATAGGGAGAGCGATGTTCAGTTGCTAACAGTAATAGCGAAGGTATTCTGTTCTCATCTTCTGTGTTGGACTCAGGCTGTTTGACTATTCTGGTTGCCTGCTGCCTACTGGAACTGTCTGACTCTGAGCCCATCTGACCCTCTGCGCAGTGCCACTACCTGATACCAGCTACCGAGTTCTAGCTTGTCACTGACCATGTTTCAGCTTTTGACAATGATCATCATTATGCCTTTTCTCCAGTCTTCTCTGCAATACCACTTCTCTCCACGGTGTCTGCCATTGGACTCAGTTCACACTAACTGCGGTTCTAACTGCAACTTGAGCTATTGGAGTTTTACCTGTTGTCTGAGTCCTGTAGGTAGTGGTTCAGTTTCTCTCTTGCTGCTTTCTGTCCTATCTCATGGGAGAGTACTGAATCCCCAGGGGTTAGTGTCTGCAGTCCCTTGGTTGGCACAGAGAATTCACACTCTCACTGGTTTTCTAGATGGGTCCACCCACAGGTCGTAACAGCTACCTTCTGTATTATAAGCACATGTTGCACTTGTAATCTGTATTGCTGTATTTGCAAAACAAAAAATAAAAATAAAAAATGTAACTGCCTGAAGATACTCTGACCCTACTATTTCATGTTATCAGTCAGAGATTTCAAACGGTACCCTGTGTACTTTATAAAACACACTTGTATTCTGTATTATTATATTTAGCAAAATTAGAAAAAAAAGTTGAACTGTCAGGAAGTTCCCCGACATTTTCTGGACTAGTATTTTATGTTTTCACTTAGAAATTTTATACTCTACCCTCTGTATTGTAAGACACACATTTGCACATGTAACTATATTGCTATTTGCCAAAATCCCCCCCCCAAAAAAAAAAAATTAAAAATTAAACTGGAGATGCTCTAACTCAGACTTTGTACTAGTATTTCACACTTTTACTTAAATGCTACCCTCTGTACTGTAAGACATAGAATTTGACATAGTATTTCATGTTATAACCCAGATATTTAAAACGCTACCGTCTGTATTGTAAGACAAACATTACAAACGTAACTATATTACCATTTATTATTAAACAGTGGCTCACCCTACTTGTCAAAAATGGATGTTGTGCTCTCTTCCACGGCACACCCCCTGCCGAACGGAAATATTTGAAACAAATTTAAGTGGGGAAGGGCACTCAACTATCTGGTATATTATGTATTGTATAATACACTGTACATAAATGTATATATTTTTTATATGTACATATATGTCAAACATATTCTTATATTAAATAAAAAAATTAAAAATGGGGAAAAAAAGGAAAATAAAATAAATTGGGATAATTAAGACAGTAGAAAGGAAAGCAGATTACTGTGCAGTGCAGTGTAGTAGTTATTATGCGCCACAAAAACAGGCAAGTCACATATATAGATGTGCGCATCATGGCGCCGGCCACCGACAATTCTAACTAATCCCTAGCTAAACCAAAAGTAAAGCATACAGCAGCCTTCAGTAAACTAACACAAAAACCTCCCTACTGTAATAAAATGAATATATAAATGTTATTGATATACCTTAAAATATAAACCCCTATATTGTCCCTAGGATGTCCTTCCAGCTCTCTGCCTACAGGCAGAGCACCACCCTGAAAAGGGCAAGCCCACGTCTCTGTGGCTAAGCTCTTACTGTAGAGTCCCAACGTGCAAGTCCCCCCCCAAAAAAACTGTTCCTGGATGCAGGCACTGTCAATAAGAGGCATATTTATTGTCTCTTATCCACCTGCCTGAAACTACCGTATGCTACCTGCCGTATTAAACACTCACTCTGATGCCACACTACTGGCTAGGCAGAAAAGCTTGCCAGGGCAAACTCGGCTAGTTGCAGGCAAAATTTTGCTCCCCAGTAGTCCAGGGGATCTTGGATCTGGAATCGCAGACGCAGTCGAAGGCGCAGTCCAAGTATGCCATCACCTGCCGGTTCAGGTTCTGCTCGGTGTCCTGCTGCTGGGTGGTTTCTTCAGTAGGCAGGTTAAGAAAAGTGCTCATTGGAGACTCAAGACTTATAGGGTCTGATAGGGTATAGTTTCGTTGAGTTGCAGTTGCTATTACAATGAAAAAAGTGGAAAAAATCAAAGTGCAAAAATAGTCGTCGACAGCCAGGTCGACAACATTTGACAGCATTGAAGGCGTCCGCTGGAGCAGTCCATGTCATGCCAGAGCACCAAAACCACATGGTAGATCATGGCACCAGCCCAAGAATAGGCTGCGTTGAAGTTGATGCGGTCTCAGTGACATCACAGGTCACAAGACAGACAGGCGTACCATTTAATTAGACCTTGTGCACCCCAGAACAGGTACACATTAGCCAAGGTGTAAGTGATTACACGAGACATAGGACACAAAGTGCAAGTTGGCAACACCGGCAGCATTGCCTTGGACCCAGTAGGGTGGAAAACAGACATTTGACAGTGGAACCAGCAGCAGTAATAGTACTGTATTGGACCCAGTATGGTTGAGAACAGACAATTGACGGAGGAGGAGGCGGCAGCACTTGATTGCACCCAGGCCAGTATGGTTGAGAACAGGCAATTGACGGAGGAGGAGGAGGCGGCAGCACTTGTATAGCACCCAGTCCGGTATAGTTGAGAAGAGACAATTGACGGAGGAGGAGGCGGCAGCACTTGTATAGCACCCAGTCCAGTATAGTTGAGAAGAGACAATTGACGGAGGAGGAGGCGGCAGCACTTGATTGCACCCAGGCCAGTATTGTTGAGAACAGACAATTGACGGAGGAGGAGGAGGTGGCAGCACTTGTATAGCACCCAGGCCAGTATAGTTGAGAAGAGACAATTGACGGAGGAGGAGGAGACGGCAGCACTTGATTGCACCCAGGCCAGTATAGTTGAGAAGAGACAACTGACGGAGGAGTAGGCGGCAGCACTTGTATAGCACCCAGTCCAGTATAGTTGAGAAGAGACAATTGACGGAGGAGGAGGCGGCAGCACTTGTATAGCACCCAGTCCAGTATAGTTGAGAAGAGACAATTGACGGAGGAGGAGGCGGCAGCACTTGTATAGCACCCAGTCCAGTATAGTTGAGAAGAGACAATTGACGGAGGAGGAGGCGGCAGCACTTGTACAGCACCCAGGCCAGTATAGTTGAGAAGAGACAATTGATGGAGGAGGAGGCGGCAGCACTTGATAGCACCCAGGCCAGTATAGTTGAGAAGAGACAATTGACGGAGGAGGAGGCGGCAGCACTTGATTGCACCCAGGCCAGTATAGTTGAGAAGAGACAATTGACGGAGGAGTAGGCGGCAGCACTTGATAGCACCCAGGCCAGTATAGTTGAAAAGAGACAAGTTGAAGACGCAGCTTTAGCAGCTCTTGATTGCACCCAGTATGTTTCCAAATAGACAATTGACGGTGGGGGCATTAGTAGGAGCAGTATTCTTTTGGACCCAGAAGGGCCTAGTACAGAGAACTGAAGTTGGAAGCTAAGAATATGCACGCTTGTAAAAATCAGTTTTTATACACAAAATGTTGATGTAGAGTTCAGCACAGGACAGTCAACCTTAAAAAAAACCCTGTAACATTACAGCTAGTCTAGTAGGATACGGATACGGTTAAATAGACAGACAACTTCACCCACAGAATCCATGAGGTGAAGAAAGGACATTTAAAAAGGCACAGATTCAAGAAGGCTTTACGCCAGTTCCATTATCCAAAAATACGTGTCCAATTTTCATGAAATAGACACCTCACTGGCACTCGCTTTACAAATTGACGCAACTACTCTGGTGTCAAACCTGTTGAATCTGGGCCTATGGCTGTTGGCGAGACATATATATATATATATCTTTGTTACACCAGTTTGATGTCCTAACCGAGTGCAGCGCCCAACCCAATGGATGTATGCTTT